>WSLO01000335.1:0-18965 GCA_019677385.1 Ceratobasidium sp. 392
TGTCGGTCACGAGTCATCAATTCGTGGTCTAAGCGCTTTGCCTGGCACCACAGCCGAATTAGACCAGGTCGAGAAGTATTGTAAAGGACTGCCAATTACCCGGTTGTATGAGCAAGATGCTTTGGCGGATACTGTACTGCGAGCGATGGCAGACCACAGCTGGGTACACTTTGCCTGCCATGCTTCCCAGGATCCCAGCGATCCGCTGAAGAGCGCACTACACTTGCACGACAAAGACCTGAATCTCGCCACAATCTATCAGAATCCCATTCAGAACGCCCAGCTCGCATTTCTTTCCGCCTGCCAGACAGCTACAGGAGACTCGACGCTACCTGATGAAGTCGTACATCTGGCGGCAGGGCTGTTGATGGCGGGGTATCCAAACGTGATTGCGACGATGTGGTCTATTAGTGACACAGATGCCCCTCTCGTTGCCGGTGAAGTTTACAAGTGTTTGCTGGAGAATAAGATACCAGATAGTCAGAAAGTGGCAAAGGCGGTTCACAAAGCAACGGCATGTTTGCGGGACGAGATTGGGGTTGAGGAGTTTGCGCGCTGGGTGCCCTATATACACATTGGACATTAAACGACAAGTAGGGAGATAGTGAGTTCATGATACGTATATAAGCTTGCGGACGAAAAATATAATTATGTCACGAGAGAGGTGTATATAACATTCGACATGAAAAGAATTCTGCTTGGGTCGGGAAGCAAATGTCTTATCATCATAAATATACCACCTTCGAAAAAACTTATATTTGAATTAGTATTAGATAGGGTAGACCAGCACCTCTTTTTTTGATGTATGCTTGTATGCGCGGCTAGGAACTGTCTTAGAGCTGTTCTTGTGGCCGCTCTTGGTCACCATGACTGGCATTTTGCGCCGTGGTTATGCTTGAATAGGCGGCCAAATCGACGCCTTGCGAGGGGTGTAACGGATTTTAATGTTGCCGGCTTGTCTCAGACCAGCGCTTGCCGAATATCTTGATATCTCTGCATGTATGCGCAGTACCTCATAAGTCTGATTTATTAACAGTGATAAAGTGTATTTTCATATCGTGACATCCGACGATGCTCATAAGATTAAGATAAGTGGCGGCCATGTTTTATGCCGGTCTCAAGACACTAGCCCAAGGACAACTCCCCCAAGCTTTGTGGTATAGTTGATCGACTTGCTACTCCAGTACTCGCGTGCTTGGCAATAAGCTTGTAGTTAACATGAAAAATCATTGAGATGCACTGCTCGTCTATATAAGATTGTTAAGGCTCATAACGAGTTTCTGTTCTAGTCACAATCAAAGGTCAAGCTGAGGTTTGAAGCAGCTTCAGCGAGCACGAGTTTTCACGGAAATACAAGGGCATTTTATGAGCTTACCACTGAGCACAGCTCCCCAACGCGTCGCATTAGTAGGATTAAAGAAATCCGCCGGCTGATTCAGAATGTGAAAGGTTAAAGTAGGCTATAGGACATATGACTGTAGGAACATCCACCAGTCTGCCTATATAGTAGGCCCATGAATACCCTAATACAGCCAAACCATTCCTCCTTCTAGACTATGTGTATAAAAGTGCTAGAGGAGCTTGAGTAGTATCCGGTGAAAGAGGCGCAAATACATATCCGCCTGCCCTTCGCTCGCCATCCCACACTTCCTTCTCCTGATCTAGGTTTGGGCTCGCCTCGGCGGTTTCCGGACTTGGATAAACATCTCCGCCCACTGGTCGGAGTGGTCGCACAAGTCGGAATGCATCCTTCCCGTTCATGTAGAACCTAAATAGGCGTTTTTCACGGAGGAATCCAAGCGCAGAATATAGCGCAAGAGCAGCGATGTTATCGAATTCGGTTTCGAGTGTGACCTATTATGTCCCGAATTTGAACATAAGAACTTGAAGCAGATGGTTTAAACGATAGTATGACGTACCTCATCTGCTCCGTTGGCAATCATTGCATCGATCGAAAGCTTTACCAGATGCCTCGCTGGAATAGAGGTCAGGCGGCGAGACATATGTGCGCATCAAAACTTACCGATTCCCCTTTTCCGCCACGAACTACCAACCACCAGCATCGCAATGTATCCCCTTTCCGCTTTGCCTCGGTGTGAATCTTGTTTGCAAACTATCGCACCCACGGGATCGCCCGTTGTGGGATCGTAAGCCTGCCATTATCGAAGGAATTAGAAAGCCAAAGAAGGTCCTGTCTGTGTCTGATCTGACCATGAAAGCAAGGTGCGGCCTTAAGTACTGGGTGATGTCAGCAACTGCTCGTTAAAAACTGGCGTACAATGACTCACCAGGAGCTCAAGAAATATCGATACGTATAGATCACGTAGGGTTCACTAAGTGCATCCTGAACTAGAGTCATGATAGCCGGCAGATCTGTCTCGCCTGCATAAGGGCGGTATGCGACACCGTTGAGGGTATCCATGAAGTGAAGGCGGGGACAATTCATCATGAGCTGTCTTTAAATACGTTCGCGGAAGAACCTCCCACGCTCGGATCATTCAATAGAACAGAGACGAAGACGCCGTTCCAAACCTCGAGTAGTAAGATGGAAGAAGAAATTGAGATCTTAATCATTGCGGGGTATCACGTGCTTGCTGGAGTCGGCCCGGCGATCAAAAACAGCACCAAACATTATCGGGTAGAACCAGGCGCATTATCCATACCGACCAAGCAACTGAGATATCACGGCGTTCTAACTACATATACATGTTACAAAGAGCCAGCCACCTAACATAGCCATATACACGCGCCTTCATCTTGCGGCCAACCTATCAATCGGAATGGTATTCATAAGCTTCTTCACCTTCACCTTCACCAGGTAAAAAGTTTGGATCTTTGTCGTCGTCGTCATCATCGTCCGATGCATCTCCAGCCCATGTACTCGAATCCCGGCACAGGACAGGCTGATCATCCCAGCCCTGGTCACCTGTATCATTATAGGGGGCCAGAATATCGCTGCTGGCCTTCCTGGCGGGATCTCGAGGTGCATCAAGGCCGCTCAAAACCCGTTCCAGTATAATCTTGTCGAGCTCATATTCGAATCGGAAGGGGTAGCGCCGCGAAAACGGAAAGAAGTCGGTCTTCCACATGAACACCGACCGTTTGGACTGTGAGGGGAACATGATTGATAGCCGGATTAGTTATGCCTCGAAGGACAGAGTTCAACGCGTACATTAAGAATCTGAAACTTAATCGTATATTCCAGCTTCTTGGTTGCCCAGCGAGTGTAACGCATTGTTCCGAGCTTGTATGCGCACTCAGACCTGGTTTCGACGAGTAGCTGATGAATCTTGTCGGAACTCAATAGCTGAGTCACAGTGGCTTCAGCACTAAAATATATTCGGGAGAATCAGGTTTAAATGCGTGGTGGTATTCAGCATTGACTAACCGCATCATATCGGTGTTACACTCTCTCGTGCCAAAAATCTGCCGAACGATTAGAGTAATCAACTAGAAGGAAGGATCACTAGACGTACCATGTTGTTGTATCTATCACCGGTGTTCTTTTCGAATCGGTGGGCGATTCGATGGAGCCACTATTTATGATTCGAAATTTAGAGAGTCTATTGTGGGCTTGATTGCACATGCCTCACCTCCGCAACCACAGACTTGCCAGTTTTTCCTGTCCAGCCCAAGGTTTGCTTTGCCCACTTTACACACTCGCGTCGGTGAGCGTGGGATTACAAGAGAGTAGTCACACTGGTACCTTGTTGGCCGATTCCCCCATAAATGTCTCCGTGACCCGTCTTCGGTAGCTAGAAAGGGATTCGCCTCGCCATCTCGGAAGAGATGCTATTGTGATTGGCCTAATAGAATCAACTTTCCCAATCGACCGGCTTTTGGCAAGGAGCTTCGTGTTGAAGGCTGTAGCCTGACGGAGCGTCGGTATCGGCCGCTGCCATCCTTGCTCTCCGGCCTGAGCAAACTCGAGATCGTCCCTTGACGATTTTTCGACCCAAGTGGTATACAGACTAAGCGGGTTTTCTGAAAACTTGACCCATCCTTTGGCCTTCGCGGCCTCTTCGCTCGTAAATTTCAAGATAATGGGATTGACGCCTAGGCCATCTTCGAAATTCTGCTTGATAGTCTGAAAGTCTTGTCTCTTGATGTCGAACCCTGGGCGAGGTAGGAATCCAAGCTTGAATGTTGTGCCAAGATCTGGAACGAAGAAACGATTTAGGACGTCGTACCCTCCGATTTTGTGCGATATATATAGCTGAGCTTCGGCCTCCTTGGTCGCTTCGTTAAAGTAGGTAGCCCAGAGCGTCCCGTAGCGAGTAGAGTTTTGCGAAGTGGGATTAATGAGGCAATTGACGATAGGTATCTTTCGAGTCGGTTGTGTAAGTTCTTGTTGAGTTACTCGGTTGCCATTCTGGTGCCAAAGCGGACACTGGAACCACTTTGCTTGAAGATCTTTCTTGAGCGTCTCCTCCGAGGTGGAAATATCGACACGTTTAATGAGATCGGAAAGTCGAATAACCAGCCTCTGGGACTGCATTATGCCGTATGTTACTGTTGCTCACACATCACGTTTATAAACCCTAGTAAATATAGCCTACCCTGTTTGAAAGCTGGAGATATCGGGTGTTGAGATCGTCGCCGCGAACCATATATGCAATTTCCACCGATGTGATACCTTCTTCGGTTGTGACACTGATGCCCCTAGGCTTGTCGGTGTACCAACGGAACGCCTGTTCGATTATGTTAGGGCAACGCACTCACGCGTTCAAGCTTTACACTACTCACTTCAATCGGCTTCGAAGACATCTATGGTTATCTGACTTGCGAGAATCAGTAAGCTGTGGAGGAGGGAGAGGGAGAGGGAGAGGAGTCTATCGTAGATCAGCAAGGAGTGTCGACGAGAGTGTTGATATTCATTTCGCTGTCGAAGCCGGCCCAGTATTTATCGCCGCCCCGGCGCCCCGGCGCCCCGGACAAAAGTCACCTCCGGTCCAATTAAGCCATCTCAGTGCGCCCAGAGTTACATAGCTTCCCATACTAGATTCACCCGATAGCCCAAGAAATCAAAGAGCGCCCATGATACGAGTTAGGCAGGATCAATCCGCACAGCCTCCATACTCGATAGGTGATCCACTGGACGGCTTGGCGTGTCAAGAATCCAGGCACCAATAAGAGTATACATAGAAATAATATTCCGAGGTCAGTACCGAAGAAGTAAGTGGGAGAATCTCCGGAACGGAGACAGCAGATCCGGGTATGCCACGAAGCGCTCGCAAAACACTCAGCGAGCGTCAACCCAGTCTAGGATGAGACGATGTGGCAGGACAATAGATCTGTTAAGGTATTGTTTCGTTGCACTATTCAATTTGCGCCGCGCGTGGGTGGATTTGTTCATCGGGATGTGGTGGTTGAATTGATAAGTAACGGCTGAGGTTTTGTCTGTCATCCAAAACAGACGCAAGCAGGATTATCTGATCCGGCGTTAGCTACAATCTTGCCGCAAAGAGTGCACCAAATTAACCACGCAGAAAAACCGGTTTTAGTCTCATCTATCGGTAGAATATAGTTTAGGGATAACCAAGATAATTCCCGAAGATAGAAGTACAATATTACAACCAAGATCAAGCCCATGTATGTTTGCGTGCCGGAATCGGTACAGCCGGTTTTGCTTTGCCCGCCATCAACGCTGCCTTGATGTCGCTCATCGAAATGGGCTTGCCCTCTTTCGCTGAGAAACGGGATGATTTCAGTATGTCAGACTTAGGCACTAACACCCGACATAAAAGGCGACTCACCCGGCCCGCCAATTGGCGCAGTGGTCTCTTTCGGATTTCCGTTGGGTAACGGAGCACCGCTCTTCTTCCCTTCCTCTTTCGCTCCTTCTTTCGTTCCTTCTTTCGTTCCTTCTTGAGACGTCTGCCCACCAGCTTGGTCATTCGGCTTTTCATCGTGTGCCCCATCAAGGTAATATGCGTCCGGGGCCAAATGGTCCTTTCGAATGATACCCTTGAACGCTTGGATTGGATCGACGCCGATTGGCACCTCGAATAGATTTAAGTACATCTCCAGAATGACTTTGTCGAGCTCGTATTCGTATCGGAAGGGAGTCTGTCGAGAGAACGGATGGAAAAGAGTCGAGGAGGATTCTTCGACATAACCATGCTATACGGTAACACCGATCAATCAAGCGACAAACATGAGTTTGAGTGAAACGTACCTTGGTCGGAAGATACGACGTAACAGTATACTTGAACTCGGGAGCAATCCAATCGGGATACGGATGAATCTTCGGTTCGCCCAGTTTGGCCTTGAGCCAAGACACTTCGGCGGTTGAACTGTAGAGCTCGGGAACGTCGAGCATCCGAACGTGTTTCAATGCATGCATGATTTCTGTTTCGAGTTTGACGGCGTAGGTCTTTCCAGAGAAAAGAAGTTGGGTGATTGCCGCCTCGGCTCTGAAATGACTGTCAAAACACAGTTCGGCGTTCTTGCTGGTAGACAACAACCTACCGCGTCATGTTGGTATTGCATTCTTTTGTGCCGAATAACTGTCATTTTCACATCGGTTGACGATGTGAAGTGAAAACTATTAATGTACGCACCTTGTTAGTGAAACGGTCGCTGGTGCTCTCGTCAAATCGATGGGCAACAAGATTCAACCACTACGAGGAATAAAATCTCAGTGGTAATTGGACTCATCTATGATAAAACTTACCTCCGCACCAACGCTGCCCTCCTTGTTGTGCCATTTCAAGATGTCGGTCGCCCACTAAGAACAACTTTAGTAAACCGGTTTCAAAATTATAAATAAATATCCATACTTTGTCCGCGGACTCCGCCATAACAACCGGCTTAGTCCGATTCTCATAGCTCCGCAGATTCTGACCAGGCCACTGGACAAGCGTCGACCGACTATGCGTACCCAGCGCATCAAAATTGAGTACACCTTCCGCTCCAGGCTTGGCTTCCAGCTTCTTCCCAAACTCAACAACCTGCTGAGTAGTCGGCAAAACCCGGATCCAATGTTTCCCTGTAGTCTGATCGTCGACGAGCCTGGCAAAATCTTGACGTTTGACCCAAGTCGAGTATAGACCGAGAGGATTAACGGAGAGTTGGATGTAGTCCGAGGTAATCCTGTGGGAAGGTAACCACTCTGGAACAATACCGCTGACATTCTTAGACGCGAGAGCGAGAGCCTCTTTGAGATTGTCTCGACTAAAGCTCTCGATGCATTTACCAGGTACGAAGTAGAGCGGGAACGGTTTGCCGGACGAGGGTTGATAGAACCGGTTAACCAACTCCGTGGTAGCCGATTCGGATTTCTGGATCCCGGCGAGTCGGACAGCGTAGTTGAAGCACATAACCCACTGGTCTCGGTAAGATTTGTAGTACTCGGGGCGTGTACCGTACAGCGCTCGTCCTAGGCGCGAGTTTCGAAGGACTTCTGGGGAGACTTGTCGCCCGTCCATCGTCCAAAACGTGCATTGGATGTTCCATTCGTGATCAAAGTCCCGGAAGAGCGAGGCTTGGAAGGTTTCGTCGTGTACGCGGTCGATAAGGTCTTGCAGGCGAATCACATAGTCCTGGAACTACACCCGACATGAGAATGCAAACACACCACAAGCATTGACCCAAACTATCCACATACCAGGGAGGGTAATTTAACGTATATGACGCGAGGCGTGGTGTCGTTGATCAGGTACGCGTCGAGAGCTACAACATTTTCGACACCATCAATCGTGACTTTGGTAATAAGTGGCTTTCCAGCTAAATCCCAGCGAAAGGGCTAGATGGCCGCATTTTAATTAAAATCTTTATCCTAAATGCATATCTCGTTGACTATCACTCACAGTAACCTCAGGAACAGCATTGGCCATTACTAAAACCGCAGTCTCGGTAGAAAGGAGATAATAGAAGTTGAGCGGTGGGCGCAAGGACAAAACGCTTCCATAGAATCCATGCGGGCACGTATTTAAAGGCGGCTAGAGTCGCAGTGGTAGTGTCGCTGTCGTTGTTCGGGTTTGGAGATCCCGAACCGGCATTTGCGGAATTCAGGCACGAACAACAGGACCCTGACGTATTCCGACGTTTCTGCCAGCGCTTAGCCCTCATCAAACGGAGGCAGAGTCTCCGAGACCGGGACAAGACGTCAGTTCGATTGGCGCCCACGGTTTGTGGAATAGTAGCCTGGCCAGGTTCAACCAACTGAACACAGGCGGTGTTGGACATTGGAAGAGATAATCCTCTAGGATCGAGGCGCCAGCATATATTGCACTTTACTGACCACTAGACATCGGCTCCGAGCGTCCTCAAGTACGCGAACGCAAACCTAATATCTATACGCCCCATCTATCGCCATCTTAGAGTAATTCGGTTTATGAGGTTTAGCTACCCAAATATTCTCGTCTCAACAGACATTGTACTGGCTTAACTCTGGGCCAAGCTTGAACAATTCGCATCAGTGCACCGCGGAGGTATAGTATCAAACGGCTGCTGAGAAACAGTCGACGTTGGAAAGTTGTATACAAGATCTAATCGATTTCGGCGGAAAAGAATTCGAATATAAAAACACGAAATCATCAGTGCTTCATGACTCTCATTCTGCAAGCTCCCGAGTGTTCGATTGTCGTTCGGACTTCCAATTCTTTGCCTGCTTGGTTTGTCCTTTCTTCGGCCTTTGCCCAAAATTTTCCTTTTTGAAACCACCATGTGTCCTGACTACGAATGGCAATACTCGAGTCAATATAATATGCTCCTATCACCTGAGGATGATGCGTACCTCCGCACCATTCCGTATCATCCGGATCTTCGTCTTCCCCTGCAAAGTCTGCCTCAAAGAAATACACCTTAGAAGCGGCATTTGGCGCTTGAGAGATAATTTTGAATATTCGGTTCGGATCTATTTCCAAAGGAATTTCGGCGCGGCTCAAGTACTTATCCAGGAGAATGTTGTCAAGTACCAATTCAAAGTGAAACGGGCATTGGCGGGAGAAGGGGTAAAAATTCGTCGACCACGACTTTTCATGGTAGCTCCCCTGTCATGTCATTGAGTATCACAACCAGCGATTACGTGGTAACGTCAGCTTGGATACCATCATGAGTCTTCTAAGCATACCTGACGTGGTAGGTAGTATGTTATTGTATAACAAAGTTCAGCGGCGAGCCAATGGGGGTATGGGTACATAACTGCGGTGCCCGGCTCGGGTTCAAGCCAGGAAACTGTATATGACCGTCGATAGTTGTTGGGTTCGTCTAGCCAAGGCTTGTCGAGCATGCTAATAGCGCTCAGGCCGTGAAAAGCCTCGGTTTTGACAAGGACCGCGTAGGTTTTTCCGGAAAATAGCAGCTGGGTGATTGCAGCTTCGGCACTGGGTACGTAATCAATGTATCATGAGTACAGCACCAGGATTGCTAAGATAGGGTGTATCTGACCGCATCATGTCGGTATTACATTCTCTAGTACCAAATATCTATTTGGCTAGATTTGTTAGCATATGCATAAAAGTAATGTATATATAAATATGTTCTGACCATATTAGTGAAGCGATCGCCGGTGCTCTGGTCATATCTATGGGCGATAAGGTGTAGCCACTAGGTTCAGATTATGATTTTTAGTATTACTTCAGAGCTTGCACGATATCGAAGCTTCATACCTCTGCACATGTGTGTTTGGAGCTGCGCCAATGTAGTTGGTCTTTTGCCCACTATAAACAGCCATCCTTAGTAGATGTTCACTCTGGCTAGAGAAAAGGTTTGCATACCTTGTTCGCTGAATCGCCCATAACCCGCCCGGTATCCCGCCTTCGGTACTCAGGCAGATTCTGTCCGGGCCATTGTAGAAGTGACGAGCTACTGACCGAGGTCAGAGCGTTGTACTTGAGCAGGCTACCTGTAGTAATAAGCGTTTGGTTAAAACCGGCGACTTGCGATGTCGATGGAAGCACCCGAGTCCATCTCTTGTAACGCGGTTCTTTATCCACCAATGAGCCTTCGGGGTTATATTCTGTCTGTGCCTCTACGAGCGCATCGAAATCGTCTCGCTTGATCCAAGTCGTAAATAGTCCGAGCGGGTTGGTAGATAGTTGAATGTATTCAGAAACATCGTCGTCGGGAGATAAGCAGAGCGGAATTACGCCCCCAGATTTACTTTGGGCAGTTTGTAATGCTTCGGCAAACCCGTTAGCGCCGATTTCATCCATGAGATCTCTAGAAGGCATGATGGATAACGTAACATTCTCCGACGGTCGATAGAAGCGGTTGTAAATATCCAGTGAGCGCAACTGTTTGTCCTGGTCGCCGGCTAGCCGGACGGCATAGTTGAAGCACAGGACCCATTGGTCCCGGTAAGCTACGTATGAATTACTGCGGAATTCGGGATGGCCTTCGTAGTAGGGATTTTTCCAAAATTTGGGACTGTTGCGAACTAGAGTCTGTCCCAGTCGCGACTCCTTGATGGTGTCTGGCGGGACCTTAGCTCCCTGCATAGTCCAAAAGCCACAGCAGACGGAATAGCTTTCGCCGATGTCCATGTCAATGAGAAATCTGTAGGACCCGTCGTCTACACGGTCAAGCAGGTCGTCTAGCCGGACTACAAGATCCTGAAACTAAACTGTCTATGAGCACCCGGAAAGCGGAAAGCAAGAAAACCTTGTGGAGGTAGTGACTACGTACTAAGGATGGCAGTTTCAAGTATACCTGGCCGGAGTCCACGGCCTCAATATGAGTCATTTTGCCCCGGGTGAGATAGGCCCGAAGAATAACTTGGTGGGCCACACCATCAATTGTAACTTCAAAAATTATAGGTTTGCGAGGATTCATCCATCTAAATGGCTGAGTGACCGTCCGGATCAGCGCTAGAGATATCACATGATACACTCGAATCAGCAATTACCTGATTATCCATAACAAAGGCAATCTCGAGGATTCTCAGAAAAGAAGTAGTGCACCGACGTAAAGCTTTGGAGGGGCGCTGGGGGGAGGTGCTCAAATGGTGTGATGCGTAAAAGCGGGAGACCGGCTTCCTGGCTCGAGAGAGCAAGCATTTCTATGTGATAGGTCGGAGGTGTGAAGGTCGATCGGATTTGTGACTACCGACTCGGTTGTCAAGAGATTCAGGCACAGAAAAGGCGCCCCTCACGACTAACGTTCGTCCCGGGGCGGGACAAGCGCTCCGAGTAGCAGGCGGTAGTGTTGCTGTCGTGGTTTGGGTTTGAGGATCCCGAACAGGCAAATCTGAAATCCAGGTACGAACAACAGGACCCTGACCAATCAGCGCTCAAACTCGTGCCAGCCGGAGGAATCCTCCCCGGACCGGGACAGGAGGTCCGTATAGACAGCTCGGTGATGTAGCGCCCATGATTCGTGGCCCCAGCCGTGGTCAGTATTTCTTGTTTTCGTGGAAATGACTATATAAATCTTACTAATCCGATTTGAACCAGCGAGCTGTAGTTGCCAAAACCGAAGAAACAATGAGTTACGAGCCTTTTGAAACAGCTTCGACGCGAATGCCACCTCACACCGATTGCTTCTCAATATCTAACTGTCACCACAAGCATAGCTTGCTCGTGCGGGTTGAAAGTACCCTCAGGTTCATCCCTGGCCATCTATTGTCCCCTCTGCATGATTTGTGATAGCGCATACAGGGCATACCATGATGTTCGTAACATCAACAAATACAATAATGGCTAGATACCATCCTCGGAAGGTGGAAATTTACGTGACCAGAACCCATCTTCCAATTCCGTCCTCCCTTTGTTTTTCCATTTGTTTTGTTCAAGATTGAAAAACTCCAGGTCTGTGACTTGAAACCCAGTTCGACGTCAGGCACCATGTTATATCATCATGGTCTCCTTCCAGGTCAGGTCCTACCCTGTACTCCTGATTAAGGTCGGAAATAGTCATCAGTGACCTATCCGTCTTCTCTGTTACAAGATCATTGTCAGAGACAGGAGTAGATCATTCTGCCTATCAGGCTCGAACTGCAGAAGTCCTGCCACAGAGCGGCGGTCCGACTGGCCACGGTAGCGAGTACCCACCCGCTGCGAGCAATTGTAGACAAGGAAGGGAGAAACATACCAGCTAAGCACCGTTCCCCCATCCACATCCTTTTCTTTACCACGGGGGTCCAAGTCGGCCGGTACGCACCCAAGTCAACAAGCGCAGAGCTCCCACAGTCCCTGGTTGAGCTAAGCGTCAAGGTGGCGGAAAGCAGGGAGACGGCGATCGAAGTATGAACAGGAGGACGGGGCGGAAGTGAAAGTGTACACGGATGGATCAATGAAAGATGGGGGAGTCGGTGCTGGGGCGGTGATGATGAAAGAGGGAACGGTAGTCAGCACACTCAAGGTGTCGTTGGGTACAGATAAAGAGCACGAAGTGTATGAGGCAGAAGTGGTCGGACTGCAGTTAGGCTTTCGATTGTTGGAAATGGAGAGAAGGAGGATCAAGGCTGCATCGGTTTACACTGACAACCAGGCTGTCCTAAAGACTTTGCAGAGCGGGAAAGCGTCGCAGCTCACTCACCTCTTTGTTGAATTAGGACTCACGTTGGACAAAGTGCGCAAGAAACACCGCGGAATACGGATTGAATCGAGATGGATCCCGGGTCACGAGGGAGTAGAAGGGAACGAGAGGGCAGACGAGGAGGCGAGGTCGGCGGGAGAAGGGAACAGTAGCGCGGACGAGAAACTTCCGAAGAACCTTCAAGGAGTTATACCAGTCAACCCGACTGCTGCAAAGCGCACGTACAAGGCGACTCTATTGACTAGGTGGCAGCGGGGAGTGAAGGATACGCCCGTAGGGAACGCCTAGAGAACATCGACCCCACCTTCCCATCCACGGTCTTTTTCGACTCGGCACGCACACTCACCAGAAGGGCCTTTGCGACACTTGTCCAATTGCGGCTGGAACACTTCCCGGTCGCAGCATACCTACATCGATTCAAAAGGGCCGACACACCCACATGCCCGAACTGCAACGAGCGAGCGCAGACTGTCTTCCATGTACTTATGGGCTGCAGAGCGCATGCGAGGGAGAGAGCCGAAAGGGATAGGGCGTTGGGGGCAGCCTCACGGTCACATCGAGCGCTCCTGACCCCAGGACCAGCAACCCAGCACCTGATAACCTATCTTGAAGCGACCGGGTTCCTGCGGAAGGGGAGGCTGAGGCCTGGCTGGTCAACCTAAGGTGAAAGTACACATCTATTGCGATTTCAGGATGGTGACGCACTCCCGTTTTAGACCGCACCACTACCGCTTAACAGCGCCGACATATGGAAAACTGAATGTGTAACCCCGGTGCGAACTACAAAGTACATGGGAACCCGTGGGCTCTAAAACGGTTTTGGAGAAGCCGGATATCAGGGGGGCATACGCTCGTCTGGTAGTCATTGTCACGGGGGTTGGGAAAGGACCGAGGGGCCAACGATGGGGTGGAGTCGGCGGTTTTTCTTTAATTCATCCCATGTATTAATCTACTGTCTACATAACCTCGGGTTGAACAGACAGAATAAATGCGGGTTCGAAAAAAAAAAAAGACAGGAGCAGATGTAGGTCGAGGGTAACCAGAACGAACCGCATCATGTCAGTGTTACACTCTCTAGAGCCAAAAGTCTTCACAGTCTCTAATTATATAGATAACCGAAAAGATCTAGCCACTGTGTCTGTACTAAATTTCCGAAATTGTCGTTTGTACCTGGCCAAAATCGATGGGCAATTACATGTAACCACCACGTCTTTTGAAGGAAGGAGAGCAGCCGATAGAACTGGAGGCTGTTGGCTCGGTGAGATAGGCGAGTGATCAGGTGGAGGAGGGTACAATTTATCATGGGCCACCTTCATATGCGTTTCTAGGGGAACCTCCCACACTCGGATTATTCAATAGAAACAGAGATAGAAAACATTGTTACAATTTTCGATTCGCAAGATGGGGGAAGAATTTGAGATAATTGACCGCTGCCGCCCGGGTATCACGTTTTAGATTAGGTCTGCCAGGCGCTAAGAGGTAAGACCAAACCGCTCCAGCAACAAATCAGGCAAACGTCCGATCCATCATCCATGTCGGCCATCGAACTACAAAATATTGCGACATTTCAATAAAACACGTTACAACAGACCAGGTACCTGATTTAGCCATATACATTCACCTATACCTCATAATCGACCTATTGGCCGGCGTAATAGTCATCAACTTCTTCGCCTTCACTAGGAGAATAATCTTCATCCTCATCTCTTCCGTCGTCGATGATATCATCGTCATCCTCCGGTGCATCCCCAGCCCATGTTCTCGAATCCCGGCACAGGACAGGCTGATCATCCCAACCCAGTGAATAATCGTACGGGGCTAAGATGTCACGGTTTGCATTCGAGGCGGAATCTTGAGGCGCATTAAGACCGCTTAAGACCCGTTCAAGGATAATCTTGTCGAGCTCGTATTCGAATCGGAAGGGGTAGCGGCGCGAAAACGGAAAGAAGTCGGTCTTCCACATGAACACCGACCGTTTGGACTGTGAGGGGAACATGATTGAGAGCCACATTAGTTATGCTCTCGAGGGAAAGAGTTCAGCGCGTACATCAAGGATTTGAAACTTGATTGTATATTCCAGCTTTTCGGTTGCCCAGCGGGTGTAACGCATCGTTCCGAGCTTGTATGCGCACTCAGACCTGGTCTCGACGAGTAGCTGATGAATCTTGTCGGAACTAAGTAGCTGGGTCACAGTGGCTTCAGCACTAGAATGGATTCAGAAGAACGAGATTAGTATGCATGGCGATGTTGGGCGTTGGCTGACCGCATCATATCGGTGTTGCACTCTCTCGTGCCAAAGATCTGTCGGGTAATTCAATTGATAGACTAGGTAGCGGGAATAATGAAGGTGCCATGTTACTATATCTATCGCCGGTATTTTGCTCGAATCGGTGGGCGATTCGATGAAGCCACTATTTGTGAATTCAATGTTAGCTGACGTCACGTTGGTCTCGATAATATGAGGCCAACCTCTGCGACCACAGATTTGCCGGTTTTTCCGGTCCATCCCAATGTCTGTTTGGCCCACTACACGTGCTCACGTCAGTGAGGTTGGAATCACGAGAGAGTAGTTATAGTAATACCTTATTGGCCGATTCTCCCATAAACGCTGTCGTTACCCTTCTTCGAAAGCTAGAAAGTGACTCGCCCTGCCATCTCGGAAGAGACGCTATCGTAACAGGTCGAATAGAATCAACCTTCCCAACCGCCTGACCTTTTGCGAGGAGCTCCTTGTTGAATTTCTTGACCTGGCGGGTCGTTGGTAGCCACCGTCCCCACCCCTCTTCTCCAGCTTGAGCATACTGGAGATCGGTCCGAAAGCCCTGTTCGATCCAAGTAGTATACAAGCCAAGCGGGTGTTCTGAGAACTTGATCCATCCTGCGGCCCTCGCAGCCTCTTCGCTGGGTAAATCTAGACGAACTGGATTGACGCCTAAGCTATATTTGAACTTGTTATTGATGGTGATAAAGTCCTCGTGTTTGATTTCGAACCCTTGGCGAGGCAGAAACCCAAGCCCGAAGGTCGTTCCATCCGGAACGAAGAAGCGATTCAAGACGTCGTAGCCCCCGACCTGATGTGATATATATGACCGCGCTTCGGCCTCCTCAAGGGCTTCCTTGAAGTAGGTACCCCATAGCTGCCCGTAGCGGGAGGAGTTATCCTTTGTAGGATTGACGAGGCACTTCACTAGAGCTATCTTGCGGCGTGTTTGGACGAGATCATACTGGGACACTCGATTTCCGTCCCAATCCCAGAGCGGGCACTGGAACCACCTTGCTTCAAGATCTTTCTCGATTACTTCCCCTGACGTAGAAATGTCGACACGCTGAATAAAATCGGATAGTCGGATGATCAAGTTCTGAGCCTGCGTACCGATCCCGGTAAGATCAGTGTACGCAACATGTCAGGTCAAGGACCTGGCCAGTACGACTCACCCGGTTTGAAAGCTGAAAGTATCTAGTGTGGAGATCGTCGTTGCGGACCAGATATGCAACATCCGCCGACGTGATCCCACTTTCGGTAGTCACCCTAATTCCCACAGGCTTATCATCGTACCAACGGAACGCCTAGTAGATTGGGTTAAGTAAATTTTATTGCCGAGTTCCAAGTTTTTGTGCCACTGACTCTTTTCTGCTTCAGAGGCATCAAAGTGTGATTTGACGAGACAACGTGAGTGATTTGGTGTAGTTCAAGTGTTGGACTAATGAGCAGGGGAGAGATCGAGCGCACCGACGCTATTCTCAAGTAGAATGGGTATTTATTGCCTCTCCAGCGTCTCGGCCAAACGGTATCTCTGGTCTAGCTGACGTCACCTAGATACACGCAAAATGCCTAGTCCCAAGTGTAAAGTCCATCCGTTGACCAAACAGGTTTGGAAAGCGCTCATGATACGCGTTGGGCACCAATAGGATCAAACCGCACTGCCTCGATGCAAGACAGATGAGCGTCAGGAACACTTGGTAGACCAAGAGACCAGGCACCGATCCGAGTATGTAAGTGCTGTTCCGATATCTAGGTCGGTAGCGAGAACGGGAAGAGATCCCGGGACGGGAGCAGCAGATCCGGACCTAACATGATGGAGCGCCCACAGCAAACTTAACGCCGAGGTCTAGTTGCACAGCGGCCTAGGAGAATGTGGCAGGACATCGAGGTTAGTTCGTTCTACTCGGTTTGCTTTGCGCATGTGTGACCCGTCCGTCGAGGGTGTGGTGGATCGGTCAAGGATTCAATTGCCATTTATTGTCCCACGTGACTGGTCTAAATAAATACAGACAACATTATCTCAGCACAAAACAAAAATAGTTCTCGAAAGCATAGGTACGATACACAAGCGAATATCAGGCCTAGGTGTATTTACGTCCCCGAACTGGTACAGCAGGTTTCGCTTTGCCCGCCATCAAGACTGCCTTGATATCACTCATCGAGATTAGCTTGCCTTCTTTCGCTGAGAAGGGGGTTAAGTATTTCAGTATATCAAGGCCACTCGGCATAAAAGGTGACTTACCGACGTTACTATCAAGCGCATCAGGTCGGTGTTACGTTCCCTCGTGCCAAACGACTGTTGTTCTCATAGTCAGCTCCTGTATGGAAAGTAGAATACTCGTCATGTGCACCTTGTTGGTATAGCGGTCGCATGTGCTCTCGTTCAATCGTTGGGCAATGTTGAAGCACAACGAGCAAGAGATCTCAGTATCCGCTATCCGCTATGCTCGGCCAGTGTGTAACTCACCTCCGCGCCGAAGCTGCCCTCCTTGTTATGCCGTTTCAAGATATCGGTCGCCAGCTATCGAAGCAAAATTGGTGGATAAATCTCAAGTTTGTAGACGAATGTTCGTACCTTGTCTATGCGCTTAGCCAGAACATCAAACATGGTCTGGCTTTCGTGGCTCCGCAGGTTGAGACTAGCGTTGACCGACTATGTGTACCCAGCGCATTAAAATCGAATACGCCCTCCGGTCTTACAAGCTTGGCTTCCAACTTTGTCGCCAAACTCGACAACCTGCTGAGTAGTTGGCAGAACTCGGATTAAATATTTCCTCGCTATCTGATCGTCCCCGAGCTTCACGAAGTTTTGATGTTTGACCTAGGTTGAATACAGACCGAGAAGGTTGAGGAGAGTTGGATGTAGTCCGGGGTGATGCAGTAGTTCTGAGGCGATACCGCTGACATTGTTAGATGCGTGGGTGAGAGCTTCCTTCAGATTATCCTGACTCAAGTTCTTAATGCATCTGCCGGATACGAAATAGTGCGGGAAAGGTTTATTGGACGAGGGCTGGAAGATGTGTGTCTCGCAATCACGGAGTCGCCACATCCTGGGAGGAAAATGTAACTCTACTGGACTAGAGTAGGAGCCGTGTAGGAAGTGAAATGCGTCGAAGATTGTGGGAGTGAACTAGAGATAGTCAAGCCATTGTTCCGCTAGTCGCTTTCCTATTCGTCTACTAGTTACTCGAGTGTAATTTGGTCAAGCATAAACCGCAACTTCGGCCGTCTTTTCCCATTTGCGGTCTTTATGGCGTCTTGATTCGAAACCGAGACCACAAGGTAACATGTTCGCGGATCGCCGGGTGGAAGTGGAAGGTACCGGAATTTTGAGTATTTAGGGACTCTATATGTGACGGTCGAGTGAAAGCGCGTTGATGCGAGAATATCGAGGGCAAAGGGCTTGTTAGAGGCACTTCCGAAGAAAGGCAGAGGCCGGTGGAGCTGGAGGATGTTGGTTCAGCGACATGGGCGAGCGTTCACTCAAAAAAGAACAAGAAGCCAGAGTTGTAGTCAAGACGTATGACCCATCCACAAATAGATCGTGGTCGAGCTAGCTAAATTAATATTCTGCACGTGACCGCGTGTTGCTGCATTTGCAATCAAGAGTCGCGTCAGTGATTCTCATCCACCACCACGATGGGTCGCTCAAAACAGCCAACAAGGGTGATCACCATCGAGTTCGAGTACAAGGGACGCAAGGTAAACGTGCGTCAGTCTACAAATTACAAGGTACGTTTTGGGAACATATCTTGTTTGAGACTGGTGAGCTGAGTTGCACACATCTGTTCAGACCACACTTTCAGCCGTCAAAAAACTGTTCAAGGATCTTCACTCGGTTTCGGATGATCGTATCGCGTTTTCGTCAATCGTAGAGGACGGCGAGGACGCCACCGAAATTACCCCCGACAAATGACCCGAGGTCTACAAGAAACTCAAGCATGTTACTGTCGTTCTAGATAGTGGTTCGAAATCACCAGAGGGGAAGTCGAAGCCAGAAGACGAGGAGTCTGGTCCTCAGAAACCTCAGCTTGCACGAGATCTTGCCTATGCTTCGATTCGCGCGTCGGGCGAGAAAAAGTGTATGGCGAGTACGATGCCCGAGCAACCAGAGGACTTGAAAGAGGCTGACAAGGCAAACGTCAGTAAGTCTCCTATTCTGCCTTAATACTACTCTCTCATATGTTGGCGTAGTCAGAGTCGAGTTTATCCGAGGACC
>WSLO01000336.1:5971-18926 GCA_019677385.1 Ceratobasidium sp. 392
TGCCTCGGCGATCTCCTTATATGGTACTGGACCGACACCACCATGGAGCTCTAAGTACACATATCAGCAATAGTTTTGGCAAATCCTTTGAGACTTACGCCAGAATCCTGAAATACCCGTTCGGGCCATGGAGCGTAGGAGTTGGAGTACGGGTTGGTGCTTTGAAATGTCCGGAATTGATGGGCGCATGTGATCTTCGCGGATAGGTGTAACCGCAATAGGGGGATCGCCAGTGCGACTCAAAGAGCCTAATTGCAAATAATAGCAGAACATATCAGCATGGATATTAAGCAAGCTTAAGATAGTTAACATACCAATACGATCCCCTATCCAGTCCTGCATGGATGTCAAAGCGACACCACCTGCATCCGATGCAAGGTATTTGTCGCCGAGAGGGCTTCCAACTCTGTATTTGTGAATGAAGTCAGAAATAGGCCTTTCTATGGTGGATAATCACTCACTGTTTAATCGTAAGTACTCCACCGACCTCCACTGCCACACGTGCCTCAAAAAAAACTCCTGCCATGCGCTCGGCATTACGAGCCATTGTAGAGATTTTCCGAACGAACTTATCAAGGAACCTGATGGTTTTTTAGATGACGTGCAACCAGACAAATAGGGTGCTTACTTTTGCTTTTCCTCGTCCGGAATTACCTTGGAAGTGGCCTCCTGCTTGAGCTCAAGAAACCGCATCTTGTATGGCAGTTGTTCATCGGGGGTAAGCTCCTTCCACAGCTTCGAAACATGAGCGCGACGCTGGCCAGGGTTGTTGATGAGCTTGGGATTATGGATGCACGCCTCCCCCCAGGTGTCGTCAACCATGGTCTGGTGATCACGAGACCACAAATACATCCCCGAGGACGGCACCTTGCCGATGGCCGTTGGATCAATAATGTTAGGTTTGTTGGCCCGATTATTCAGGCGAGAGTTGATACTCTTCAAAAAACGAAATTCAATTAGTACAATTAAATACGTAGTAACGTTGCGTCAACTCACGGTTCCAATCCACGGGCGAAATGCCTCACGCTGGGCCTCAGCGAGACCGGGGAAGAAGTTCTTGAGAAATTTGTCAACGAGTTCAGAGCGGACCCAGGAGAATGCACCATCGGGTGAGCCTTTACGGCCGATATGACTGGTGTACTCGTCCTGAAACTGGGTGAGCCAGTCGGTATGAGCCGGGGTAAGAGTTCGAGAGGGTAGATCATCGGGATACTCTTTGGGAGTACGCTTTGCTCGTTTGCGCGAGTTAGAGTTCGATTCGCCTTTGCGCTTGGTCATTGAATTGCAGAGTGAAACAAAGAGGGGGATAGAATCGAGTCGTCGGCATGAGGCTGGCAATAATAGGCTGATCATGTGACTGAGTGGCTGTGCGCATCCACTCCACCTTTTTTTTACTCGCACAACGGTACTTTTTCCCGTTATCGACTAGCTACTATGTCTACCAAGCTCGAAAGTTCCTCTGATGAAGAAGCGGGTACAGAGAACTGGTACCAGGAATTAACGTCGGAGGTTCAGGGTGCATCATCCCGTGAGGATGTGTACCGCATTCCTCCTCCTATCCCTCACAAGGCCAAGAAGGGTTGGCGACGCGAGCACTTGCGACAAATTCGCGCCGCTTGTGCTAATCCTAGTAAGTCTAAAGCTTTTGTATGCGTGCTAGCTCATCAGTCGCTCACCAACTTCAGCTGTTCTGCCGAGTTACTGTCTTTCAGCCCACCAGCAGACAATCAACCCGCTCACCAACGCCTTTCCCGCTTTGGGATCTCCCGGTATTCGTCAGGGGCCTCTCATTGAGGTACGAGGTCCAAATCCCACCGTCATAGTTGACTCGAGCGGCCGCGTCGCGATGTGGTACATCCCGAATTTCCTCGGCACCAAGACTTTGGTGAGTGCTTCGTATCTGTGCTTGTGTAAGTGAACGGCTTACAACTCTGTATCCTTACGCTAGGGTGGATTCAATGAAGCTACGAATGACTTTATTAGCTATGAAATGGCGACAGAGGAAGGAACGAAAGTCCTGAAACCCATGGGAATCGCCACAAACGGGAAAGCGAGAGCAGGTCCTGACACATATACGACGACCAAGGGAATATACGGTGCGGGCACCTACGTAAAGGCGTGGCATCAACGAGGACACTGGGTAAGCAACAGGTGATCTGATTGCTGGTATTATTGCCTCAACCCCTTGCTAGGAAAAAAAGGATTATGAGCCATCGCGCTCTCTCACTCAAAATCGATCCACGAAGCAACTAATCAGACGCGACAACTACTTTCATGCGTCGCAAGCCGTCGACTGGAAGATTGACGACTTTCTCGAACTTGTTCATCCGCGTTTCCGTCGCAGCCTAGCTGAGCTTCGCGAGAAGCTTAAGTCCCACCCTACCATAGGCCATCTTCAAACAATCTTCACGTCTGATTTTCCTGGTCGGTCTGTGATTGTTAACCGACAATCCGGCGAGCATTTCGATAAGTGGGGCATCCCGAACGGGATGGATGTGCTCCTTGCGGCTGGCAGTGTCCGATCAGGCGGAGACGTCGTGTTTGCGGACCTGGAACTCAAGGTCGAGTTATTACCTGGCACAGCGCTGTTTTTTGATGGCACCCACTACCGGCATTTGGTCACAAAGTGGCAGGGCGATCAACGTATTTCCATTGCATACTTTGCTCATCGTTCAGTCTTCCAACAGCTCGAGATTGACATTGACTTCGAGCTAATCAACCTTGATGATGTTAAGGAGCGTGTTGATTTCACACCGCTCGCTAAGTCATTGCGAAGCAAGCGCCGTGGCAACGGGGGATATGGGATGAGGAAGAGGACTTGCGTTGACGGCCAAATTTAGATTTATTGTTATTCCTAAGCTATGTATGCATTGACCCAAGATACTTATTCCTCTTCAACAAGTGCATGGCTACCTAATTGAGAATGCATCCTGGATCGAGGCTAGCATACATCCCGAAAAAATGGTCCGGGCTGAAACGCTGAAGTGGGGTCTTCATGTTCGCACTCCGACTAAAACGCCGAGCATTTGCCAGCAGGTTGAGTGGATCTGCTAGCGTCGGCAATGTCGGGCTCACGTCTAGTGTTTATGGCGCCATGGGTGACAGCGGAGTTTTAACCTGAATCAGCCTGACCCCAGACAATAGGATTGGCGCAGCCAGCCAGCATTGATGTCTTCGACATCCGTACGCATATAGTTGAAATCAGTAGCGCTCATAAATACTCTTCACAAGTAATACATTGAGTCAATGCTTTTATTACCACCACACTCGTGCGGCTACAGTGTAGCCGCACGCAGTGCTTTGAATGCGCAGTGGCTACATTGAACGGGAAGTTATGTTGTACTAAAATAAGCGTTATACGAGAATATATATGATGCGCGTGGCTCACTCAGTAGCAGCAGTGAGCGTTCCGCACAGTTACATGATCAGTGATTTGCGTGTCTCACAGAAGACATACCAGTGGTTTTATTGTCTTCAGATACGCCGTGCATATGTCAACTATAGAAGTACTGGAATGCATCGTGTGGAATGTCGCAGTGAATTATGTTTTGCTAAAGGAAGATGAGACAGCAGACTCAAATGCGCACCAAAGTCGTCATCGGCGGAGCCATAGACTCATGTTATGATCGGTCATGTAAAATACATGCACTCCATATGTTCTTTTGACTTGGCCAATTGACTCATATCATAATCCACGACACCGTGCAGCGATGTCAAATGTGCATAACTTCCTACTCTCCAAACAGGATATTTGTTCATGGGGCTTACATGCAGTGTATCAGAAATCGCAAAACTCGTTCCAAGCGCCTATTGTATTAGATTTTCGCAAGTAGCTATCCGCCATCGGAAGTAGTGTCTTGTCCCGGCCTGATGTTTTAAACTTTATCGACTAAATGCACCAAGCCATGGCCAATTGCACCGAATAACAGCATCAATTACATAGGCCAATTGACACTCAACCGCCATAGCTGAACATTCAGCCATAACCTACATCCATGTGATTCCATATGGATCGCAGTGGATATGAAATGTACACACCGCATGACGCACCGTTTGGCGCGCCACTATGATTGGCTCAGCGGGATGGGATTCACAAGCCACTGTATGTCAAATATGGCCTGGGCTTACAGCTTATTTCCCTCAAATCTATGAAATAACTAAGACATATGCACCCATGACACTCTGATTGTCGGAGAGCCAAAAAAAGCAGGGACCGCGCTGTTATGTATTCTGTGGTGAATGGTCTAGCGAAAATTTTGGCCAATCATACTATAATTCTGATGGGTTTTTGGCGCAGGGTTGGCCAAATTCAGCCCCCTTCTAGTCCTGCCCACCTCCTTCCTCGGTCGCTGCCTGCCGTGTGGCGTTGCTGTTGTCTGCCCACTCTGGCCCCCGTTTGGGTGGTTCCTGGGAGGTAGACTAGACCGATTATTTGAAGTGGTGGCTTTCATGCACGCTACCACTCACCGTTTGGTGCTATGGTTGTTTGTTTACCCTGGCTCCCGTTGGGGTGGCTTCTGGGAGACAAACGCTGGTGTGTGTTGAGGAATTTGTGCTGCTCAAACCTGAGGCTGCTGCCAGCCGTTTGGCTGTGCTGCGATTAACCCACCCTGGCTCCCGTGTGGGTAGCTTCTGGGAGGTTGAGTTAGCCGCAACGTTGGTGTGTTGTGTAGAAGAACTCTTCACTGGTTACGCATGCGTGTTGAGTATTGTTCGCAGTGTCTGGGTGTCTAGCTAAATGTATGCGCTGTTTTTGCTGCTGCGTGTGTGAGGGAGTGCTTCATTTCTGCGCAGTCGTTGACTACCTAGACTGTGTGGACTCAGTAAATGTTGTAAGGGTTATCCGGTCAAACTCACCTTAGGATGCTTCGCCACATAATGATCTTGAATCGTTACTTCAGAAGAGGGCTAGGATGGTCACGTGATTAGTATCATAACCTCAGGTGACGACTGTATACCGCTACTGCAACCAGGCGTCCAGTACCCTATCGTTAAAAGCTGCAGCATAAATTTGAAAATTGAGATAGTGATTAACTGGTTAGAACAGTGTATTTGTAAGATGTGTATTGCTGTTTCCTATAACCGTGCCTGCTTGTTCCTACCATGTCTCGAAGTTTCAAGGCCTCTGGGTCATCTTCTAAGCCACTAATCGTACGTAGCTCTATATACCAATCAGATGTGCGACAGCGGCAAAGGTCGACCCACAAATCTTCTAAAAATGCGAAGTCTACTGTAACAACAATGCCAACGCGGGTGGGTTTAATGGAGGGACTCACACGGCCACAGCCGGAGAGCGACGCTACCCTTCCTTTCGAACAGCCCACAACTGCATTAGACGACCAAGACTGGGTAGACGAAGAACCAGATGACCCACCGAGTGTAAAAAATGTGAGTAGGGAGAGTGTTAGTGGTTTCTTGCTGATTGGGTTGATTGGGTTTTCAGTCTCCCAACCGTTATCTGCGTGAATGGCTTCAAGATTTTGCCGAAACTTATCTTCCGCTACTGTTTGCGCGCGATGCCCTACCGCCAGCCTCGCTTTGCTCATCCTGTCAACAGTCCTGCGACAAATTCTACAAGTGTCGAACATGTCTCTCGCCTTGTGCATTATGCGCACCTTGTCTTTTAGCGCGACATCAGCACACGCCTACGCATTTTGTGCAAAACTGGAACGGCAAATTCTGGGTTAACGCCTCCTTAGCAGACCTTGGAATGGTGCTACACCTAGGCCACAACGGCGCCCCTTGCCCCCAGACTGGCTCAACAGTTTTAGTCCTAGTCGGCGATTTGCATGGATTTG
Organism: Ceratobasidium sp. 392; assembly: GCA_019677385.1. NCBI lineage: Eukaryota > Fungi > Basidiomycota > Agaricomycetes > Cantharellales > Ceratobasidiaceae > Ceratobasidium > Ceratobasidium sp. 392. Next base: position 11,770 of record WSLO01000336.1, read on the forward strand.
CCAATGTCAACGTGGCATTCTGTGATTGTCCCAAGCATGCGAGTCGAAGTTCTCAGCTGCTAGCAGCAGGTTTTATGGCTTGCAGCGACCATCTCCCTCAGTCTGCGTTTACTCTTAGTATGCTCGATCACTTGTCGGTGTTTACGACTGCTGGAAAGTGCTCTGGATTCAAATATTGGACCGTCTTGAAGCGGTTAACCAACACCGGGTTTCCTGGCAAAGTTTCCGACCGGTACCGCGAACTACTACAAACACTCCGAAAATACAACTACCTTATTAGCCGAAAACGATCGGGAGTCTTGTTTTCGCCTCATCCACTCGAAAAAGACCCTGCCGATCAAGGCCTTCCGTGCGTTGCGTGTCCCAGGCCAACGTACAATTTTGATCCTGCTGAAATTACTGATCCGCTGGAACTGTAAGTAGCAGTTATCACATAGATTCAACTATTTCTAACATTTTTCAATGGAACCAGAGAGTTCTTTCGATTTTGGGCGTCCCTCGATGGGAATTTCCGCAACCCTCGCAAAGATAAAAAGGTCGATCCGGATGACATTAGTCTTACGGACGGTCAAGCCTATTTCCCAACACATGAGAACTACTTAAAATTTCTTAGCAACCTAAAAGATCACGGGCATGGTAAGGTAAGCATATTAGTTCCTGCACTGAAATATTCAGGCGGCACATTATCTATTCTAGGACACCACATCAGACTGTAGCAACCACAAAGCGACCAAAAACCAGTTTGTAAAGTTTCTTGGTTTGGATGTCTCGGGCTTGGGTGCTGTAACATGTGCGAGGCATAGTTTCTTTATGTGCCGGGCGGTGGTTGATTTTTTTAAAGGAGAACGGTGCGTCTATATAATCTCATTATAGATATATTTGTATTAACCAAATGGTGCTTGCTACTGCTGATATTGTTGAACGACGTAATGATTGGGTGTCTGCGGGATCTGTCATGCGATAAAACATCCTGTTGCAACTTGGTCGTCTGCTATAATTGTTGCGCAAGCAGGTGAGCGCCATCTCTGACAAAAGTGTTATGTTACTAATGTCCTACTTAGCTACGCGTATGGTGACTATGCCGTGGCCTCCTTCATCCAATATATCACTCGAGAGGGTCCGTTGAAAATTGGTCTTACCTACGACATCTGGTGTCAATGGTATAAAAATCTCCTAGATCGCGCTAAGTCTCTCCCGCCCGGTTTGAAGTTTCCTGAATGGTTGGATCTTGTAGGAGGAATCCCAAAGTTTCATTTGATGGGCCACAAGCAAGCCTGCTATGATCGATTTTCTCTCAACTATATGCAGTACGTCGGCCGAATCGAGGGTGAAGGATGCGAGCGCGCGTGGGCATACTTGAATGAGACTGCAGGGAGCACATCGGAAATGAGTCCCGGATTTAGGCACGACACGATAAACTATCTTATGGCAGATTGGAACTACACTAAAATGATTGGCATGGGTAAGTACGCCTGTTTTACGAGTACACATATTATAACTGCTGCTTAATTGCAGGCGTCTTTCTGGCGAGCAAGTACAAAGATGCGCTCAAAGGATACCACTTTCAGCGCACGGAGTTTGCCAGAATTGATGTTTGTGTCTCCAATGACAACAGAAAGGAATGGGCCAAGCTCCCTTTGACAGCGAAGGAGGGTCCAAAGGGAGTCTGGACGAGTGTTTTCAGCACTCCAAGCTCAAACGGTAGCTCCTCAACCGCGGCTGTGTACTGATGCTAATTGCAACCTTGTTTATATAGGTAAACTACAAGAACTAGCGCGAAATAAGCAGGAGAAAGAGTCTAAGTCGGCGCGCACCCCAGCCAAGAAACCTGGCGTCACCCAATGGCTGATTATGGGTATTGAGCTGGAAAGTGAAAAGTTAGTACGTCTAACTTGAATTGTACGCTAGCAAACTGAGTGCCCAGTCAGGAAGCGACTGAAAGAGCAGCGGGAAAAAATTACTTCGCTCTCAACCCGACGACAGAAGGAATCGTTTGATGACAAGTGTAAGGCACTGAATGGGCGTATCATTCTATTCCGTGAAGGCCGAGAGAAGTACATGGGATACTGTGAGGAGCCTAACCATCCCGACATCAGACCAAGTAGTGGTTCAAACCCGGAAGATGCCGAGCTAGGCCTACCTTCGTCATATTCCCCAGATACTTTGGAACAAACAGGACTGGCAAAACTGGCGGAGCTGGAGAGCGCTGTTCGACGCGCAGATTGTAATGATACGCTAGACCGCGTCCGCGATCTCTTAGGTGCAAAGGCACTGACGCTCAAATTCAAAAACCAGAATATTCGCGGCGAAGTTCGAACCACTAGGGCAGAATCAGCGTTACGTGACCACACGGAGAAGATTCACAAAGAGCAGTGGCGATACAACAATTCCCGAGCTGCGCTCATTCGACTTGGTGCAACCACAGAGGACTTAGCAGTATACCAATACCTCGAGGATAAACACCTAAAATATCTTAAGGATATTTCGCAGGTCGAGTCAAGAGCCCTCGGCCAGGGGAAAGCTCAGGTGCCGTCCTGGATTTGGCTGGGAAGGTCAGAGATATTTAAGAACGAAGACAAGTGGCTGGCGCAGAGTGAGTTCAACGATACATGCATTTGGGTGGGATCCAACTGATTCATCTATTCTACATTTCAGCTATGAAAGTAGAGTGGTTTCGAGCTAGGGAGCGGTTCAAGCGCTGGGAAGAGGAGCTCAAACTGCTTAAGCGGGAGATGGTAATGTCGTATCGCAGCTTTAAGACATACGAGAGTATTTGGAAATTCAAAGCCGACTCTTGCGCTAACAACGTGCCGGTGACTCCCGGGATGTCGGAATACGCGTATGCCAGGAGCAATTTTTTCAGACAATTGGCGGACGGCGTGATGGACACGTGTCTCACTCATATCAAGGTACGGAAAACTACCAAGTGACTGCAATATGTATCGGTTCTTGACGATCTTCCCACAGGATGATACTGTGATCTTTGCGTGGTGCAAGGATTGGCTGTCACGTGCTTTCCCAGAGACCAGCACAGACCAAATGGAGATCTGGTGAGTGACCCTTGATTCTGCAAACCGCATAGCCCCGATATGAGACTTATCGGTCAACATAGATTCTTTCTTTATCTGTATTATATTTATGGCCATGTGTTTCTTTCTTGTGCATGCCGAATACGTTTCCCGTTTGTATTGGTGAGCATTCATCTAACTCAGTTTCTCAACATTTTCACTTAAGCTTGGTTCTTGTATAGATAGATATATGGATAGATAGACAGATATATTATGTGATTAAGTGGTCGGTCTTTGTTCCCATCACTCGTTACGCCTTGTTTGGACGGATATTGCCGGTTAGATCAAGATCTGTTGCGACCACGTGCGTCGCCAACCTTTTGCTCTCGCTCACACGAACTTTGTTTGATCTGTGGTAAGTCGTCTCGTAATTCTCAATGCGTTTGTGACTATTTGTACCGCTAGTGTCCACAAGACAACCATGGCTAATCCTTGGGAGGGCTTGGAGGAATCACTTTTCGGAATGTCAGCAGACGAGGTTTGTCGAACGGATGAAGAGCAAGTACGACGAGTGAGCAATCTTATGCCTCTCCTATTACGAAGCAGGTCATGTAGCGCCGCTTTCTACAGCTTCTTGAGGCTCGGAAACCTCGGGTAGCTAATCAAACTTCCGGAGAAGGGCAGGTGCCCAGAGAAGTCGCGGTGGGCCAGAGTGTTGATGTGGCATTTCCCATCGCTACGACCCCACTCAGACATATGCGATCGACATCGGTACGCGTCACTGTAATTTTTCTTACGGTCGTAAGTAACTCACTAAGCCGACATTAGTACCAAAGTGCAGCGAGTTTTGTTGGCCTTGCTGAGCTGACGACAGCACAATACAGCACTCAAAATGTGAGTTCCACGCTCGAAGATGGTATGATACTTACCCGTTGTGTTAATCAGGCCATCAATAGCCAACTTCTAGTGTCATCAATGTCAAACCTATCATCCCCGCCAACGGCCTCCCCAGCTCCTACGACCTCGTCCTGCGAGCAGTCACCGGGTAGTATAGGAGGTACTCCGCGTACAAGCCCACGATGGTCAAGGGTACGTTGTGATACTGTTTGCCTATTCGCACTTCTTACCTAAATTTTTAGACTGCGACAGGCGGGACGGACGCGATTAGTGCAGTCGGGGGGGCAGGGATGTGGGCAGCCGGTCAGCTCAAGCCGCAAACGCCTGCTCCAAGGATTAGGAGCAAGGTGAATCCGTTTCAAGGCGCCTCGTCTCCAGGTTCCCAGGTAGTAGTGCTGATCCCAAGCCGTGCTTCACCTCGACAACGCCCAGATACTAAGAATAACGGTAGTTAGTGATTACGACTTGATTTATGTATACTCAATGAGTCCGGACAATATTGTTCATAGTTGTCGGAGTGTGCTGCGTAAGGGTAACGATTATTCAGGAGTGTAGCATACAAAGCGTACAAAACGATAGTAAATGTGACCACTTAAAAGAATATTGTGAGTGAGAGTGAACATAGTGCCTATACGCCTTCTCGCACCTGTTTTATTGGTGTCACATTTATGCTTATATTCAGGCACACACAATACTGCCGTCAACAACGAACCATGAAGTAAGGCTCACCGAACCACTAGGTCTGGAATTTCGATGCAAGGATGCGCCGTCACTGACGTAGTCAAACCGCACATGAGACAGGAGAGATCTAACTACAAGTGTCCGCAGCGACTCAAGCGTGTGTTGGAGTGACTGCAAAGAACGTGTGGGCGCAAGTAGAGCGCTTGGGAAGCAGGCTACAAACAAGGTGGTGGCGACGACCGGGTACTAAGCGCTGAGCTTGAAACCGGTGCAATGCTACTCGGCGCCTAGGCATGATTGTTAGCTTATGTCGCCCGTTCTCATAGAATCAATATGTTCATGGTTACGCCCTGAATCACCACTCCGCAAGCTGCAATGAGAATCCCAGTTTGATTGCGTCAGAAATGCTAACTCTGTTCACCTGGTTGCTATACTCACCTACAGAATAGAAAATGATGTGTGGAGCCTAAATCTTCTATACAGTATGATACGCGTTGCATTCTTGCATCAATATGACACCATTATGGCAAGGTGGGTTCATTCCGTCTTGCTCACGCTCATATATCGACTGGCGGGGTGGGCGTGCCTTGTGCATATATTCTAGGTATTTTACAGTGAAACATCTGGTTGAGCAGAGTGTCCGAGCTGTGAAAGGAGTATAGTCATCCAGGTCAAATATGATATTGTCAATGCGAAACCACAATGTATGGCCATGATTAAAACCAGTGATGTGTAAGATGCCCAACAACGGAAAGTATCTCAACGCGCATGCCTTCCACAACGATTTCTGCCTCATGATCAAAAACTGCATGACTTCCATCCACCAGCGTCATCGTCTATCTTGCTAGAGTCAAGATAGATTAGGTCTTTGGAGAAAAGTGGAGAGACCTGTTGCCTCCGTGTCAACTCTCTCCTTATGATGATCAAGCGAGGACGAGCACTGTGGCGAGGATACCGACTGCTAGTTGCTATACGCACCCTCTCTCTAACTATAGTCACATGCAATAGTTCTTTCCCTACAGTAGCTCTTACCGGTGCATACGGTGGTTCTCGCAACCAGGTTCGCATCATCCGGTCGCTTCTTCGTAGTGATTCACTAGCAAACCAATCAGCTGATACGTACCATCCCGTTAATCTCTGGCTGAAATACCTCACCGCGACCTCGTGCGGTACGTGAATCCGACGCTATATTTCAAGGTAATTGACCTGTGCGGTCAGCATTGATGCTTTGAATGCAGGAACTGAGGCCTTCCCTTTTGCCCTAGGTCCACGCCTCAAACCAACTAGTACGTTGAACATAAATACCCCATGATGCTCTCGGTCCTTCGTTTGCCTGCGTCAACCATGACGAAATGTTATAATGTAGCTCACATTGTTGCTTGAGATTAACGGGATACTGTTCTGCACCAGTGTCTTATACAGGTATGAGGTTTAGATTGTGACCTAATGAAACTACTGTCGATGCAAACTATCCGAGTTTCGACGAACTATGATCATGGTTCCTAGTTTGAGACCCTCGGTATCAATCTGTATATTTTCAACAACAGCCTTCCTAGTTTGTATCATTTCCTCAGTCTCAGGAAGACGTTCTCAATCGCTCATCCCAGCTTATAGAGCAATATTATTATTGAGGCTAGTTTACCTGCCGGGCACGTATTCCTGCCTTAGATTGAGGCTATTAGGCTGATATCAAAAATATATCTTATTCTGCCTTGTATATGACCCGATGAAGCTCTGGTTACTACATCCATCTAGGTTTATTACGATACAATCCTCCGATGCGACTCTAATCCGCGCCTCGAGCTGATGCGATCCCGCTCGGCGCTAATGTTCCATCGCGTCAATCCTAGCGCCCTTTCGAATCCTGATAGCATCCCGGCCAACTGCCTAGATTCGGTCAAGAAACCTGGTTTCAACCTTGGGTGTCGCGTCCACGTCATTTTTCTCAACCAATATCCCGTCCCGTACGTATCATTTCCTCAATCTGAGGCTAGGCGCCAATATCCCATTCTGTCTTTGCCTGCTCGCCACTCTATGATGCTCTTGTAACAGCGTTTGTCTACTCTACGACGATGGGATTCTCCCGTACGACCCAAATCTCCTCCTCAAACTGACGCGATTCTACTCGACGCAACTGCATTATGCCATTACCCTGGCGACCTGTCAGATTCAGATGGCATTCCGGGGTCGATATGCAGTATACTGGCCTCGACGCTACTCTATCATCCCGGCGCTTCAGCGGCTTGAGGTTTCGTAAGTGCCCATCATGGCGTGGTTTCACGTGAGCCTAATTCATTCCATTCATTAACGTGACGAGATAATACATACCCCTATCCCCTTCGCCTCATTTCGTCCCTCGACGTCGTATCCGCACTGCCGCCTTGCGTCCCCCCCTCTGTTGACACAATTATCCCTCTTCGCCCCCCCTCACCTCGACCCACTTCTTTCCCTCGACATCCTAATCTGACGCTGTCCCGCGGCCGGGTCGCGGTGAGCGTCAGCGAGGCGGTATCCTCCACGCAGGGAGGGGGATCTGACCGTCGGAGAATGATACTCCTACTGAAGCAGCTC
>WSLO01000338.1:7378-18899 GCA_019677385.1 Ceratobasidium sp. 392
ATCGTCACGCCCCGGTATTTCCTTGGTAAGCGGGCCGAAGTTAATTTATATACACTATATCTTTTTGAGAACGGGTTGGGGCTGTCTAAAAATTGCTCAGGTGAGTCAAGCATGTTAGAATTGTGTAAAGAGCAAGAAAGATGACAAGTTTCAAACGCAACTTGTGTATAGTGCTATAGTTACTGAAATCCGTGCCCCTCCCGGGTGGCGTACGGCAATATCGAAAGAACCAAACCAGCAATGCCCCACTCAATCGTAGAATTCCGTTTTGCACATGGGACAACCCTCGGGTGCGCTTAATGCTATCAGACACCGCGCCTACGCGATGCTGTGGCACCGAGCAACAGCCGGCGACACCGTTCACGAATGCTGCCAGCTCAATATTGCAGATAGTGAATTGACAGTGGGAGGATATAAAAGAGATAAGGAAAACGGATGAGTCGATAAGTCGAACGCGCTCCTCTTTGCTCACTTGAATAACTCTACCATGAAATTCATCACTGTTGGCGTAATCTTGAGTTTTGTCTTAATGGTGGCTGGATGCCCTATCCCGGCCAGCTGGAACAGGTCAGTCGCAGGTTCCTTGCCAACGAACCAGGCACTGAACTTGTAATATTGCCTAGGTCCGTTGCTCAAACTATTCATAGCGTAGCTAAGGGGCGCAATGTTTCCCAGAGGCTGATGTTGGCACTCTTTGAAGCGGCCTGGGTCGAGTCACAGTAAGTGATCCTAGCCTGGTATCTAATACAAACGCTCATTTCGGTTTTATAGTGTTAACAACCGTAAGCTGAGATTCGGAATAGATCTATTGACTTATTTACTAACCTCTGGTCAGTGCGCTGCGGTGACCGTGACAGCCTGGGCGTCTTCCAGCAGCGCCCCTCGCAGGGTTGGTGCAGCCCCTCTTCCCTTTGCTTAGACGTTAAGCATGCAACCAACGCATTCATCAACAAGGCCATCAGGGTGGCTAGGCCCAGCATGGCCCCGTGGCAGCTTGCTCAGGCTGTCCAAGTATCCGGCTACCCTAGGCGCTACGCCGCCGCCGAGTCCAAGGCCCGAAGCATCATTGCCGCTGTCGGTGGGTTCTGAGCGAAGAAGCATATACCCGAATGGAGTTTTAAAAAAATGGCTGGGTTCTGTGACACTAGACTGTTTGTTTAGCTTGTAGTTTGGTCTTTCGCCGGTCTGGCTGTGCAAAAATATGTGATTTAAATGGCTAAAAATGAGTGTTGAGTGTCGGCCGGGTGCTCCTCGCCATCCGCTTGTGAAGGGATTGGCCGAGTATATGCTGTGACGTATTGATGTCATTAAGATTATTTCGCAAACACTAAAGAGTATTGGACGGAGCTTATAAGGCTTTGAGCGTACCTCTCCCCAATGAGCACGAAGCTAGCTGTCCAGGGTCGAGTCGCTAAAATTGGGCAAAAGAAATCAACAGTGGGTTTTAGGAATGGAAACGCCGAGAGGAAACCGGACCATGCAGATCCAGCGCCTTAAAATTCCCCGAAATAAGCTCCTCCGGGCTTAGACGTGAGTAGTCAACACTCTACGCGCAGAAGATCGATCTAGAGACGCACTAAGAAGTTTACATGGCGAGTCTATTGGCGCTAGTGAGAGGAGCCGAGTTACAATATAGATCAATATTGTAGGAATCCATTGCCCTCAAATGGCGCCATGAGTTATGTGTCGTTGTTAGAGCCTTTGCTGCGGTCATGGTTTCAGCATAGAGACACATTTGATACATATAGATAGTACTGAGGCGATTCGTTCGTGGGTTGGCTTAGAAGAAAGGGAGCAAATGACCAAAGGCTGCTGGGCCATTTCAAACCATCCAGAATGAGTCGATATAAACTATTAGTCTCATGAGGCATAGTAGAAAGCTAGAAGTAACTTGGTTCGATGAGCGCGACGAACATCCATAACTGCACAGCGACTCCGAGTTTGCACATTCCTGATGGGTGGTTGAGGAACGCTGGAAGCCAAAACGTCATCACGTGATGGCTAGCCACGCTCATTTAATTTTTGCTCCAACTTGCATCAAGTCACCACCCTAGGTTTACCACCCACAAGCCTACTCCTTTAATGCAACTCGGCTCTCTGACCTGTGCGATACGTGCTACAAGAATACCCCAGATTTGTGCAATACCCCCTTCGATTACTCCACGCGCGTGCGCTCTTGGACTCCATACCTATACGCAGCCAGCCCCACCCAAACCCTTGTCTAGCAGCAGCTCTTTGAACTCACCAAGGCCTCGCACAGACTCGGCACTCGCATACAGAAAGGATAGGGGCTCTCTTATTAGACACTCTCGAGATGTTTCACGAAGACTAGGCTCGAGGGATTCTGGTCCCCTTCGAGATGTTCATGTCGCTATACGAGTAAAGGAACTTTGTAAAACTGGCCAGCTTGATAAAGCTATTCTCTACTGTAGCAACACAGCGACCGCTCTACAAGGCCCTGCTGCATGGAATACTATAATCCAAGCAGCGCTCGAAGCAAAGCGATATAACCTTGCGTATACGCAGTTCCTTGCGGTATGTATTGTCTTATCATACGACCTATTCAAACGTATAAATAAATTGACTCTGTATGAAGATGAAGAAAAGAGCTATCCAGCCTACGGTAGCCACTTTCAGCATATTTCTGACCGCATACGCAAAGGCCGATCCCGAGATACTCACTTCCATCCAACTCGAGCGTGCTCAAAAGATGTACAACGATTGGTCCAATTTGGCTTCATCTGGACAAAGCAAGAAGCCAAAAGACTTGTCCGGATTACATCCAGCCGCAGCATACATTGACGTTCTAGCTAACGCTGGTGCATATCGGAAGATCTGGGACGTCTTTTATGAGCTAGATGCACAAGGACCACTCGCCCCCAATCAGCATGTTTTCACATCCATGTTCATCACCTTTACAAAGCGCGCGGGGCGAGCCGACACGTCTACCCCAGATAATCAGGGTATCGGTGCTCAGGACACTCAAGATGCCAAGCTTATATGGCGCAACGTCATTCGCTCTGCAGAACGACAGCCGTTTCCAATCGACTCTCATCTGGTCACTGCTGCGCTACGGGCTCTTCGACATGGGGGCGAGGCGGAGCACGAGCTGGCTTTTAGTATCATTGGCGAATATCTAGGTCTACAGCCTCCCGGTAGCACCCCCTCTGTTGAACCATCTAGATCTGATGCAGTGCTCAGTGTCCAAGCTCTCGATGCCACGTTGGCGGTTTGCCGTTCGGCTGGGCGGTTAGATCTCATCAAGCACTATGTGGACACTCTAATTCACTCTAAAAACCCGTCGAGAGCCGGGGTAGTCACTACTTCTGCAATGGATCATCTCCTATTTTCGTATGCCTCAGTGGGAAACGCCTCTCGAGCGCAGGAGACTATTGACTGGATGCTTCGGGAAGCCGCTCTTCCAAATGGACTCGATGTTAGGCCGGGAAATGGTTCTTGGGCGCTAGCGTTTCGTGCTTGCGTCAATGCCAAAGACTGGAATATTGCCGAGTCGCTACTCAACCGCATGACTCGGCCGCATCTTCAATCTCGGGGTGAAAGGGAATGGATTATTTTACCAGATGCCGAGACCACATATCTTATTCTCAAAGCCGCATATATGTCCCAACCCCCGGACAAGCGAGATCACAACCGTCGACTTCAGGCGGCTCTGCAGGTAGTTGAGTTTGTGTCGAGGATTTGGGTTAGGCGAACGAGTAGTTTGGACCAGCTTGCTGAAGTACATCCAACCAGAGCGTTGCGACGACTGGTATTCCAGAACGAACTGGTTGGGCTAGTAGAAACGGTGCTAGACAAGTTCACGGATCTTCGCGACCGTCGTAGATGGGCACCCTTGCGTCGGCAGATTGGGGACATCCAAGTGGAACTGCCTGAAGGAGTGACCGACCAGTACCATAAAGATTTTTAACTACTTGTTTATTTGTCCAGTACTATTCTCTATTTCGAACAGGTTTGGATTAACTCTTAGCTCTTTTGCTTGTGTGGCGCTTATCTGTATCAAACGCGTTCCTGATCAAATGGATTCGGGATCAAAGCAATCACGTAACGGATCGACGTACCATATCCGTGTCACGCTGGATGTCAAGCGAAACTTATCCGCGACCACCGTGGTCTGACACAGACACTGCAACCGACCAGGGCTTTGTCCCTTATATCCCATCCGGTGCGAACCACTGGGACATATCAACTCCACTCTTTCAGAAACACTCTTTAAATACATCATGTTTTTTCTGGGATTTACGGCATTGTTGTACGGAGCGGCTGTTGCACATGGCCTGCGTCTACCAACCTTGAGGATAACTGCAAGGGGCAGCCACAAATCCAGCCACTCGTTCTCGATCACTCGTCTCAACACGTTCTCTCATTTATCTGGTATCACTAACGCGGCGACCACTCAAAATAATGACAACGACTTATCCTCTGTACGCGATATTCTTTACATGGCCTCCGTCACAGTAGCTGGCAAAGGTACATGCCTCGACAAAAGTATCGCGTGTATATACGAAGCTAACTTAAAGTGCAGAATACGCAGTACAGATTGATACTGGGAGCAGTGACTTGTGGATTCGCAGTGATGCCAGTATGGCTCATGCTGAGGTTTCGGCAAGTTAGCACTTAGCCCAATAACTTGCCTTTCAACGTAATACTTTTTTTCTGCAGAGCATTGCAGGGAATGTGACTTATGGAGTTGGCTGGGCAGCTGGCCCGGTATCACGGACGAATGTATCGTTTGCTGGGTAAGATTTGTTCTGGCTCAAGCGCATTGTCACCTCAGCTTATCTTTCCGGCATTTGCAAGATACAACATTCCGTCTCAAGCCTTCATGGCGGCGACCTCCGCCAATAATCCGATCTTAAACTGGGGCGCTGAGGGCCTGCTTGGCCTTGGCGCAAACGCTCTTTCGGCCATTGATCAGCTGGTCGGTAACACCGGAAACTCCTGGGGACGTAGTCTTCTCTACAACATATTCACTCAGAACCCAAACACACCAAACTTTATCGCTTTCCTTCTGCAAAGGTCGGAGGACGCATCTTCTGCGCCCACTGAAGGTTCGTTTACCATTGGCGAATTGGAACCAGAATACGAAGCAGCAATCAGCGCGACAGAGCCTATATCCACTTGGCCTCTGGATAATTCGAAGCGCTGGACCGTCGTGGTTGATGGATATGATACAACTGGGGCCGTGTCACGCTCCCTGTCAAGTTCCGTTTCAGGCTTGGCAAGAGGGAAAGCAGTGGCTTTACTGGACAGGTGAGTCCTCGGCCTATTTTACGCTTCGTCTTACTTATAGTTGGACACGTAGTGGTACTACTTATACATACGCGTCAGAAGAGTTTTGCAGGAACTTGTATTCTGGTATTCCAGGCGCTACCTTTTCCTCTGCACTGGGCCAATGGGTAGTGCCTTGCAATCAAGAGGTCAACATTGGATTCAGCATTGGCGGCCGCCGGTTTCCTATGCATCCTCTGGACACCACGTCTCCTTCGGTGACTGGAACCGACAACAACACTTGCTATGGCACATTCCTCCCGCAGACTTTTTCTGCTGGAGCGGGGGAGTTTGATATATTGCTTGGCGACGTATTTCTGCGCAACGTCTACGCGATGTTTGATCTGGGAGACTGGAAAGACGGCCAAACCAATGTGATGGGTAACCCGTACGTGAAGTTACTTTCACTTACGAATGCGACAGCGGCTTCTACGGAATTCCACAAGCTTCGGGGAGGATCTGCGACCGAGGCCAACAAGATATCTAATGCTCAGTCATCTGTCTCATCCGGTTCTTCATCCTCCACGGTTTCGGTTGGCTCAGACAAACTCAATTACTTGATCCGCTATGCCGAAGTTATGCTGAGTTTACTCACTATCAGCACCTTCCTGCTTGTTCTGGCCGTCGGTATGCTGGTGTATGTTGTATTCTTCAAACACAAGCGTCCAGTTACATCCACTGAACCTGCGGCTGACTCTGGTACTTCAGCTTCAGCTTCAGCCCTCGGCCTGGGTCTGCATCTCCGGCCTCCTGGTCCGGTGTATCAGCAAGTACCCTCCGCTAGAAGCTCGGTCGTCCCTTGACCGCTCGCATATCGTGTCATCGCAGCGTGTTTTCATATCTGGGCTTGTCTAATGTACTGAACTCTTATTAATATCGTGTTGGGTTGTTGTTTACTTGGGCACATATCTTGTATATTCTATTTGTTCCAAATGAATCTCTTTTAATTATAAAAGCTGGGTAGAAGCGTAATGATTGGGAATACAAATGGGTAGAAAAATGGTTTAGTTTAAAAGTGTGTCGCAACCTATTACTCAGGTGTCTGGCCACGACTGCCTGGTCGATCAGTTAATAGCGTGTCCTCGATCCCAGCTTGATGACCTTTATCTTCTTCGTAAAAACCATGGTTAAGAGATGGACTCAACGCGCCGAACAAGGTGGGACTTCGAGGTACTTCAGCCAGGTTCCGCATGCTCCAGTTTGTCTTTACAATTTCTTCGAACCTGGTCATTGCGGCATCTCGTAGTTCTGGACTCAGGGGCACCGTTTTAGTAGACTCTGCTCGCTCTAGGGGCTTCTTCCTCGCTCTCGTGCGTTGCATAGGTTGCATGGAGGGCGTGTTACACTGGCCAAAGGGATCATCGCTCGACGACGCTTCGGTTTGTTCGCTCAAATCTCGGCTACGGTTGAGCGGTGCGAAAGGGGGGCTTACCCCCTTAGACGACGAGCCACCATGGCCCAATCCAGTGAAAAACAGGTGAGGCTGAAGTGGTGGGGACAACAAAACTTCCGGGGTAGGAGGGAGAGGATGACCAGCTTCCGGTGATTGTAGTGGAGATATAGCATCGGACGCCGCTGCGTTAGTTAGAGCAGCGGCTCGAAGGCGGCGCATTCGAGCACGGTGCTCTTGTGGATCTGGCGACCGTGTCAAGCTGCGAGGTGACTTGGACGTGCTATTGCCGGACGTAAAACGACGCGCAGGGGACCTCCTCAATGGATCTGCCTTAAACCCGGCCCAGTTATCCGGCTGCTCGTCTGCGTCCTCAAACTTTTGGAAAGAGCCTGGTATCCTAGATGCGGCGAGTAGATATTCTTCGTCCTCAGCCTGCACTTTTTCCACGAGTTTCCGACGAAGAGATCCATGGCGCGAAGCCGATATGTATGGTGTAGGTTGAGCGCTAGTAGCTGGCGATTGAGCTCCATTCCCTTGTGTACTAGGTGAGCCATTGACGATGCGCAGAAGTTTTGGAGACTCCAAGTTAGAAGACGATGGAGAAATTCCCTGGGACTTCGATCGACCCGACGTCGAGACTAGCGGAATCCTCCGAGTTTGCATCCCATTGGCAGAGTGATTGAGCCCTTTCTCTCCACTCGGCGAGTTCTCATTAGGCCTTTTTCTCCTAGAAAACGTATTGCGGAACCAACCTCCAGTGTTTGACGTACGAGCCTTGCTTTTGGAAGGCGTTCCAGGTTCTTCGTCTCGACGCCCAGTTCGAATAGCGTGATAGGCAACAGTAGCCGAGTCGTGTTGTTCGTGTATGCGCGATGCATCTACCCATCCAACGCCCGCAGAGCGCATTGGTCCAATTGTATCCGAGTCGTATCCTCCAAATTCGTATGGTCTCCCGCCTATGTGTGGACCTCCTGGGACTGGTTCTCTACGACGTTGGCAACAACGGACGCACCGTCCGTACGTCCATCCTACGAATGTTGCGAGTAGCAACACGCCTAGGATAATGAACAACGGTAGGAGCGAGATCACATTGAAACCCTGGAAATTGGACTTTGGAATTGACTCTGGAGTCTCAAAAGGGGTTTCAGTAGCTGTGGTCGCCGTCGTAGTCGAAGTATCTCCATCTGCTGAAGAGAAAGACGTTATTAGCGTAGTGGTTTCATCCGGCATAGTACCAGAAGAGGTGGAATCATCCGTGGTACTGGTAAGATACGTTGATTGCGAGGCTGAGGTAGAGGTCACCGTGGCTGTTGGATTGACTCCGTTGGGTCCATAAGGCCACCAATAGTTGAGGCTGGAGGTTGGCTGAGGCACTGAGGGCGTACCCACAACAGGTCTAGGCACAGCTGGAGGAGCAACAACAACTGGAACCTGCCGGCGATGAACAAGCGGTTGTGACAGGCTCCAGCCATCGTGATTTTCGATCGAGCCAGAATGATTTGTTTGCTCCAGCAGAGTAGCATAGGACAGAGAAACCCAGAATATTACTGATGTAGTTGCATAGTGCAGCTTCATGCTCCCTAGAGCACGCTGGGCAAAGCAGGTTAGCCTGGGCCGTTAAACCGAGCTAAAGCTGGTGCACTCACCAGAAGTCAAAAGCTCGACAGGACAGCGACAAGTGATTATATCGTGTTAGTGTAGATGCAACAAAAGTGTGTGGTTAGTTAGCAGAGGTATTAAAGAGAGTCTCGAGCCGGAAACAAGTGCTTGACACGATTTCAGGCTGCTAGGGTGGTGGCTCCTAAGAGGCAGCAGGATAGGGGCTGCACAACACAAATAAGCCTCTCCCCTCGGCACGTGACGTTGAGCTTTTGAGGAGAAGACACAAATGCGCCTAGCTGTCTGCTGGAGCGTATACGTTTAGGTAGGAGAATATGCCAGACCTCATTCAGTGAGTACGCACGTAAGACAAAACCAAGATGCACATAAATATCCAAATGGGTATACGAAACTTTAAAACTCTTGGATACTTGGTGGCTACCGTATGAGTCCCAATACATAGTAGATTATCCCAGTACAAGCTCGTACAATATCACGACGGTGTTTATTATTATGAGAGGAACTAAAAAAGGTCTCAGCTCAAATCATGGCATAGAAGCGCGTCGACTCACTTCGTAATAGTGTCCGCACAGCACCAATTAAATTTATTAGCCTCGACTTCACGCCTGGGCCACCCTGATCTCCAAAACCTGTGTTATCATATTGTGCATTGAACTGTTGGCCGGGTTGATAGCCAGCGGACGACCAGCCAACTGTCATGCAGAAGATTCAAATGAACAAAGCATAGAATTGGGCATAATACGGCAAACTCACTTCGCGCAAGAAATCTCTCTTCACTTAGGATGGCAATCGCATTGATTAACAGCAAAGATACATAGAGGATGGTTCCCAGTCCGAGACCCATCGTAGAGTTTTGTTACCGAGTTACGTGTGTCTATATTACAGAGTGTAATAGGTTCTGTAGTTTAGGGCCTATTGGCTAGACAGTGTAATTTTAGAACGCGTAGTTTTAGTGGTAAGCTCTATGTGGTTGCTGGATGGTGGTGCAGTCGTGTCAGTGAGCAAACAGAACCCTGACTGGGTGACATAATCATCCGCTCTGGCGCTTGAGACTTGACGTCGATCCCGTCCACAAAATGGCAAGCAGATTCGCGAGTGCTTCGTTAACAGCTGGTAGGTCGACCATCCTCCTCAGCTACAAACATAACCATCTCAAAGGACAACCGACCAGTCTGTAGAAGTACTCTTCAAAGCTCCATACCGCGCCCAGTCTTACCTCGCACTATTTTACCATACGGCTCTGAAGCACCTCGTAGAGGGTATGGTACTCGATCAAACAAAAACTTGAGTACCTGACTATCCCATAGCATTGTACTACCTTCATTCTCGGACATATTCCGAGGTCGATTCTCTCCAAGAACTGAGGAAGATCCCTCGATCCAGGAGGAAACTAAAAAGGAGCAACAACCAGAAAATGCCAGTCTGTTTGACGTAGCTGAACAGCAGGCTCCTCAGGCACGGAGGAAACACACTCAGGTGGATAATTAGCCTTAGTTTATTCCCCATATGTGGTCTAATCGGACAATCCCCAAGCACAAATATTCAACAGCCGAGTTCAAAATATCTCGACGAAAGCTCAATTTGCTTGCGAACCAGATATCAGGAAAACCAATTGACTCCGCGATTCTTCAGATGGAATTTAGCGACAAACGTGCTGCTCGACGAATAAAGAGCACACTATGCCTTGCAAGAGATCACGCCCAGATGTATAAGGGCCTCGCACGAGATAAGTTGGTTGTCGGTGAGTAAGCTTGTCCAGTAAATCGGCATTCGAACTCAATGTTCTTGCGACACTTCCAAGCGGAGGCCTGGGTGTCAAAAGGCACATACTTGAAGCGCATGGACCCAAAGGGAAGAGGTCGAGTGGGATGGAAACATCATCCTTCCTCGCGGATGTCTGTTGTTCTGAAAGAAGGGAAGACACATGCGGAAATTCTGGCAAAAGAGCGCAAGTATAAGCTCGGAAGGATTGTAGGGCCAGGCTTTGTTCGGGAAGATGTTCCTATTCGGAATCCGGGCCCAGGTTGGGCGTGGTAGACTATTTTCTCCCAATAAATGGCAATTTGTGAGTTTCTCCTGTGATGAATGCGTTACCCGCTACCTGTTTAAGCGTTGTTGATGGAGAATACCCGATCAATCACAACGATTGGTCACGTGATTCCACATCGGTAGCACATTTAACTTGCTCCGCACGTCAATCACGACCTTTAGTGCGTTCTCGCCAAGCTCAAAACCGCCCCTGCCTAATCATTAGGCCTTCCACCAGGCCGAAGTGAATCTAATCCGCCGATGATATGGGGAATGCCGCTCCGGCGGCTCCACGGCGCGGAAATCTCGGGCAAGCCGCCTAGTCACGCTTAGTAGAAGCGCCAATTCGGTTATCTACCGTATGTTCTGGATGTCTACGGTACTCCCGTGACTCTTGTTGCTAGCCTTTTCATAGTAATCTCGGAGATTGTACGTGTCTATGCGGATCGTCTAGCGACGATGGCCTCATGGACGACCGAAGTTTAAATATCAGCGTTCCAGCTCAGCGACCTCCCCACCCTCTTCTGTGTCTGCTTGGTGTCCCTTTGGCCTGTGCATCTGATAACTTGCACCAAAATGAAGGCGATCTTCACTGCTGCCTCTATCCTGGGCTTCGCCCTCGCTACCTTTGGCGCACCCAACCAGGGACACACGGGCGGGAACGCTCTGAAGGCGATCTGGGGAGTTCGGGGTGGAGGGCTGGATCTTGCATTCTCCCCTGGTCAGACCAAGTTCAGTGGTGGCGACGTCATCCGAGCTTTGGGTTTGTATCAGTTCATCGGGAATCTGTATCTTCAGCCCGTCACACTCGCACACCAGATTGGTGAAGGTCAGATATTTCGGCTTTCAGTGCTATCTCGAGGACTAACATCTCGATACAGGCCAACCTGGGCCCGCGTCTCTTGGTCTCAAGCCGTATGCGCCTGCTTTTCACATCAAAGGTGGTTCGCTCTATCAGCTGAACAACGAGGTACGCATTGGCGAGCTGTCTCTGTCCTATAGCTTTGTCTCACTAATAAACAAATTATTTTAGACATCAGTTCTCTACGCGAATGTCGTGGACGTCACCGAGACCACTGGGTCGCACATCATTCCCAAGCTGCAACTCTTCCTAGAAAACAAACAACGTGGCGTGGGCGGAAGCTGGAAATGGCATGACACTACTCTACATTACGAGAAGGGAGAATGGAG
>WSLO01000339.1:0-18898 GCA_019677385.1 Ceratobasidium sp. 392
GGGACCCAAGTGCATGACATTTTGGTCTCCTTCTCGTTTATTTCCCCAGCATGTCCAGTCTGAGTTACTTAACACACATTCTGGCATGTGCTTCATGCATTCTAGATACGCTACGATCTAAACAGATGCTTTTAACGGAGTGCAGGCCATCTGTGCCACTTTTCACACAAAATCTGATTATGTAATTCACAGGCACGGCACATGAAGCGTGCCGACCCCCAATAGAAGGAAATGGAAGCCCGGAACCACGTGACTATGGACCCAAATCACAACAAACTGAAAATATTCGTCACAAGGAACTGTTGGCCGTCAATTTTGCTGGATTATGCTCATCTACATACATTGTTGTTGTACTCAAATCTTCTGGTTCCAGACGTAACACTCTCCCCTAGCTGAAAAATTCCCTCCTACCCATCCTTCACTCTGAACCCCGCCGACTTGAACCAGGCCACTGTTTGAGTTTGATAGTTCAGAAATACCTGAAAAGCCGAGGCCAAATGCTAAATCCACCAGTACGGTTACGCACCAAAAGTATCTTAATCGAGCCGTTGGTCAGTTTGCTCAGGCGGTGAAACTTTCAATTTTTTTTTGCGTTTCAAACGTCCTAGTTTTCGGTACGTTTTGTGCATGACGATTCGTGCCAAAACAGTTGTATTTTCAGTGTACATAAATTAGGATGAATAGTACTGAAAACGGTCTATTTATAGTCCGTATGAAAAATACCAGTTCCGAACGCTGAGAGTAAAGTCGTCAAGTTGAAGCTGAGTGGTCGAGTTAGGGTGAATCGTACCGGTATCAGTCGGTTCAAAAATGGTACTACGGAGAGCAAAACGTGTGATTAAGCACTGACAAAGCAAGAGAGTCAATTTAGTACGTAACGTACCAGAAGCATATCCTTTGGAATAGCGCCGAACTTTGTTGTTTGTGTCCAGAAACTCAAGTCAGTACGAAATCATAGTCAAACCTGTTCCTTGAAAAATCTTTTAACTGAGAATGTAAAGACTTACTAGTGACTAAACTCAATGCGAGTGAAAACCGCAACTATCGTAGCAAAAACATCATTGCGCTGAAGAACGCTTCACGGCAACGAGCTGAAATCAGTATGTGCCTACTGAAATTGGTCCCTCGAGAACCCGTACTCAACGTGTTAGCAGAATTGCTACAATGATGGCTTGAACAGAATCACAAAGAACACACCAGAAATGATCTGATCCGGTTTTGCATAATAGATGCGAAAACTGCGCATACACAGTGACCCAACCAACAACGAAAATAATACGAATACAAAGTGCGTCAAAACCAACGACAACGGACGTTGAATAAGATTTATAGTTAATGTTAGGTAATTACAAACTGTACGGACGTGTAGTAATGAGATTAGTACATGCACGAACAATCTGCGAGGAGGGACGTACAATGAACGAATGGACACTGGAACGTAATCGCAAGGAGCGTTCTCGAGTCTAGTAAGTCTGAATCAGCTTTAGAATTAAGACGAAACGTGGGACAATTGCACACACTATTACCGAGAACGTGCAGCCGCCTATTGGCATCACGCCCGAGAAGAGGAAACGAAGGATGGGGTTGCGGCAATAAATAAGCGACGGATAGCCAAAAAGAGCAACAAAGACAGCATGTCGCACTGAGCCGTTGATTTGTTTTGGCAGGTTCTGTGGATGAGAGAGAACATGAGTAAAATAAATAATGTGCGGAATCCGGTATGAAATTACCTAAAGTAGAATGTTAATGCCGGATCATTACTCTACGCTCTAAATGACTCACAGTGAAACCGCACTCAATCCGGGTTAACCACTACGTCGAGCATGTCCAATTGGGCAACTACGCTATCTTGTTCAACAATATATGACGCCTTTAGCGGCGTGATCACGCGTCCAACTAGAGAGTCGATTTTGAGGCGTCAACGATTTTGGGTGAGATGTAAGAACCAGCTCTAAGGCGGTACTGAACAATCTCGGATTCCGAGATATACTGGAGGTAGGAAATGGGGGAGACGACGGCGAGAATGAGGGGATCAAGGTGCGGGTAATATGCGTCAACCTTGTCGGTCAGGTCACGCAGGAAGTCGGCGCCGATCACGATGAATTGCTCAGCGCGCCCGTAACTGACAATCTCCTCATCAACGTTGATTGCAGGGCCGCGATCCCAGCGACAGTGGGACTTTTTGGACCAATACTGCGAACGATTGACCGGTCAGCAATAAAAAAACAAGACGCAATGGGGACGACGCACCTTGACGTGCGTAGCATCACGCGTTTCCCGGTTATCGGACACAATATGGTCCCCACGGATTGTGTTCCCACCAGTGAGGTCCCCGTGGTCGGACTGAACAATCCACTGCATCTTGCCCCAAGCGGTGAACTCGTGGCCTCTCAACGACTCCTGGACAACCGATTTGTTGACACCAATCTTCTTGCTGATGAATCGCGCAACCTTGGGGATCAATGGCTCTTGAATCCAACGTGAGCGTTCCGGGGCTACAAAGACTAAGTCCAAATAGCCACCATAGTGCTTGCCCGATGCTATATTGGTTTGGCGCTCTCCAAGGTCCAGCTCCTCGGTAAGCCCGTATGAATTTTTGATCAGCGAGAGCTGCGAGAGCTGTAGCACGTGTCGGTTGATGCTTGAATAGGGGTATCTTCGACTCTTGTTACAACGACTAATTGCGCCGCAGAAGCGTTCCATCGGGAACGCCCAATAGCACCACACAGGGCCCATAGCCTCTATATCGTCAGCGATGTGGAGGAGGGCGTGCAAGGGCAAGGTGCAGACCCGAAGACGGGTCCGGTCTTCGCAATAATAGTAGCTATGAGTTAACTCTAATAGCATAGGTAGTAGGTTCTGAAACATAACATGCATAAAATCGTGGGGGAATGATGTCGGGAACTCAAGCGAGGATAGCCAAATGAGCGGTGAAAGGCCTTTGATGCCCGTAGCTAGCGACCGCCGCTGTTCTTCCGCGTCATTCCTCGCAGATGTTGGAAATACAGTATATGGGCTGGATATATGCGTTTCATTTGCGATGTATTTGATCATTCCGTTTCACGCCTTACAATTTTACCGGATGCGAAGTTTTTCTTCCTTAGTTCACTACCACAGTAGTACGAGCTAAGGTATAGTTTTTCTCTTCGTTTTACCGTCTCTTTTGCTTATTGTACCGTAGTTATATTGATTTCTGGGTACAGTTCAATACAGAGGTCACTACCACAGTAGTACGAGCTAAGTTATATTGATTTCTAGCCCCTGAACTACGTGTATCGCAAAAGCAGCCTCAATGCGTACAGCTGTAAGATCCTCGTCCGCGAGGAGGTCGGAAAGCCGGTTGTACTTAGAACAAGTATGTAACTAGCTTAATGATACTCTTATTCGCGGGTAGAAAGAGGAACAGATAGAAGAGAGAATAAACCGGGGCCTTTTAAGGCAGCCGGACGCATACAATAACAAACTGTTAGCCGACGCCTAAGAACTATACAGTTCCTCCCGTTACAACTCATCTAGTGAGTCGACAAGCGAGTTAAGCGATTAGTAAATATGACTTACTTTGTCCACTCATATATGCTATGACATGTCTTATTGTATGACTCGGTAGTCTTTCCGTAGGGTATAAAAGGCGGCCTTCGCGCCTTATTTCTTTACCATTCTCCTCTGTACTTTACTCTTCATTTAATCCAATGTGGTACTACAGTTCATATGTCTATACATAAAACCGCAAGTATGGCAGGCAGTAAACTACAATTCAACTCCCCTGAAGACTGAATGTATACCGCAACACTGAACTATGGAACGATATAACGAATGACATTGTTGTGGGGGTACCGAGCGTATCAAGCCGCCTCCAGGGCTACACTGATTACATAAGCGTGGCTGATATTCGGTAGCATTACAGCGGCCAATTATCTCTTATTTCATTCGTCTACGATGTACAAGTCTACTCGTGTATCTCCTGTCGCCACTCAACCTCTAGACTACGCTACTCTGACTCGCTGCTTTGAGTAACCGCAGACTAAACCCATAAGAAGCCGGTAGGTGCGACGACTCCGTGCATCGATGCTACCTCGGTCAGCTTTTCTCCTCGCGGACCAGAACGTTCGTAGACCTATGTCCAAAGCACATCAGCGACCAAATGATCTTAATACTACATGGCGGACTCTCACCTTGACACCGCCCTTATCTGCTCCCCCTACGATCAAGTACTTATCGTCCGGAACCCCAAATGCTGCTCCTCGTACATGTCGCAACCCCGTCCTCGTGCTTGCGATTAGCTCGAACCCGTCTGGGCCACTCGAGGTCTTCAAAGGCGAAAAGATTGCAATGCTATCGCCGTCGGGGTGGGGTTCGTTTCGGTTAGTTACAAATAGGAGAGGAGTGGGTGTCTTCGTAAGTAGAAGTTCGGCAGCGAGGAGTGGGAGTGGCTCGGATGATCCGTTTGTGGGAGCGGACCCTGATCGGTCGGTGGGCGGAGGTGGCGTTACTGGCTCAGGGAGAGTGGAAAGTGATGCGATGAGGGATGAAGAAGCAGTCGGTGGGAACTTGTGTGCCGCAATCTTGTTCGTAAGTTCATCGACGATATACAGCACGCCGTCTAGTAACAGCGATAAGAGTCTATCGTATAGCAAGGTTCGTTTGTATGAGCGTACCGTGTAGCTGAACATGTCTTGGTCCCTCGCCCGCCCCAGCCTTGAGGTCCCCTGTCTCGGCCCATTCCCCGTCCTTGCCCTTCGTTAGTCGGACAACGCGATCTGCGCCGAGGTCGGGTATGAGGATCTCGGTCGCCGAGATTGGGAAGATCTGGTGAGGATGAGATGAGCTCTGACGAGCAGAGTTCGGCCCCGAGCCGGAGAATTGTATCGGGGTTTTAGACGAGAGGAAGTGCGGTGCGGATTTAGAGAACGAGATCGCGAGAACGGTTCCAGAAGAGTACTAAGGTAGGCAATAAGCTTAACGAATGTATATATCAAGATAAAAGTCATAACTTACGTTTCCGACTACAACCTCGTCCTCGAGCACAGCCAAGTGCGCCGGATCCTCGCCCGCGCTCCCCATACTCTCCAGCAACTTGAGCCCGCCGTCCTCTTTCAACTTGAATAGATGCACCTTGCCATCCGTAACCTCGTTTGTTGCCAGTATCAAGGTCTTGTCGCTAGGATGTGCTGCAATCCAGCTCGGGTTCGTTCCAGCAGGAGATTGAGCAATATCTTTGAGAGTTTTCTTGCTCGAATCAAACTCGAGAGTCGTGATATTAGGGGTATAAGACGCGACGAGGATGCGGTACTTGGGCATAGTGGTGGACGAGAGCAAGCTGTGCTCGGTGAGGGACGAGCTCCATGATTTAAACTGTTATCGTGGTTTGGCGTGACTGGGCATCGATCTGCCTATTTGCACGTGTTTTTCCAATTGGATCCGTAATCGCCGAAGATTTCCCCGGCCACTTGGGCTCTTCCTCCCTGCCACGATGAGACTCTAGAGTAATATTCATTCGCTCGCTCGAGTCTTGTACTTGTGCGCAATATCTTCGCTGAATGACGTGGTGGGCTCCGAATTTACTGCGACTGAGATTGTGGCTGCAGGGTAACTCACTCGGATGGACTCGGCTTGGACTATTTTTTTTCCCTGCCCTCGCTAACTATATCTTCACCCCGCCTTTCCCTGTGCTCTTGAAATACACTCTCTGATATGCTATCTCCCGCGATATCTCCGGCTTGTTATCTCTTGCGTTCCTATAGACTGCAGAAGCTTCCCTCGGCTCCTCAGCCCATAGCCCGATGTTCTAAAACCTGATTCTTTGTAGTCGATGCGCGTCTATTTTCTGGGCTTCTCTGACGATTCTATAGCGTGTTTCTATCTCGTTCGCTCGACGTCACGACCGCATAATGTTCTTGCCAACCACGAGGCTCCCTTCCGCTCGCTCAGTACGATTTGATTTGATGTGCTTTGGTCTTGGCTTACTCAAACAGTCTCGTAAATTACGTGTCACTTGCGATCTATCATGCTGGATATTGCTGGCTATCTGTGAGAACGAAGTTCACGTACCTGACCTCCTGCCTGGCCCTGCGTTTCCATGCCTTGGTTCCCGCTTGTGGTCTGCCTTCTCGTTTAAAACTGAGATACACACTCTCCAAGGCTAAGCATCCGGCAAGAGTTCTCGAGATTTTACTTATAATCGATTTATAAAATATCTAGCTTGATAGGCTCCTGGTCTATGGTTCAACGAGATTAGCTTCTGTTGTAATAATCCTTCGAGTTTGCGGGTTGCTGTACCTGGTACTTACCCTGCTCTCACTCGACAACTTGGTTTAGATACTTGACGTCTTCCCAAATTCTTGAAATATCTTTGTGAAAAACTTATCAGCGATGGCCAGACTCCGTAAATATATCGGATGAATAAACACCTTAATTCGGCCGAGTAGCACAAAAGCTTCAGCGCACTGGCTCCAAGTCGTCGACTCGCTAGGATACACGGTGTGTAGGGAAGAGTAGGAAACGGTCTTACCATTCATCGAAGTACGTGGATGTTAGGCGTAATGTCCTTGCGGTAGGAGGGCGCGAACGTTTCAGCGTTTCAATCTTGTTTTTCGATCAGCGTGCGTTCCCTGTTCTTCTAAGCCATATGAAGCAGGCTTGTCGATTCTGTGACACTCTCAGATACCTTTTCTTTCCATTTATCTTACCTATTTTATTTAGATGGTATACTCGAGTAAAGTCGGTATATCATGAAGGATGCTGTTGCAACCTGCGGAAACGGTATACACTTACCCGGCGTAGTGGTCGATTGGGCACGTGGCTCGCACCCATCCCTTATTCTTAACGATAGACAATACCCCTTGCGCGCTTTTTTGTTGTTATCGACTCCCAGCGTCTTGCTGGCCTTAGAGACGGAAAGACTGGACATAATAAAATAGAGACTTGGGCTTCGTCGAGTATGAGTACTATTTATTTTAAGCTGCATACAGCGTGAAGTGTGAGGTAAAAGGGACAGATAGTTGGAGTATCTTGCCGGGCCGACCCCAGTGGGAATGGGTGTCCCTGCTGGGCGGTCTTCGTTGAATTCTTCGCATAACATTGTGTCATGAAGCTCCGCTCCGAAACTTGAGTAAACAACCTCTACGCATTCGGATACCCTGGCTCGAGGTGGGATTTTGACTATTTCAGGACGCAATCACCACTTGTCTTGCTTTATCACCGAAAACCGAGCTGGTGTGTTGTATAAGGATATATGCGGATCGTCCTCTGCGTCGGCATCGTAATTGGTGCATTGTATCTACTGAGCGATATGTGGCGAGCAGGACTTCCAGTTGCCGCTCAAAATTCGGTATGAGTCGCCATGCTGCCCGGGCATAAAATTCTCATTGTTCGCGATTTCCACATGTCTGTCAGTACTAGTCTTCAGAAACCCCATTCATTGTGAGAAAGCTTCTCGGCATCGAAGCCATACTTCATTTCAGCATCTGCCTGTATACGTAGCCCCAATCTTCTGCTATGTTATACTCGACGGGTAAGACTTATGTATTGTTCTCGTACGGCGTGACCGATGATGTGACGAGTACGATGACTCAGCGAGTTTGATGTCCAGTCTTGTGACACAATAAACTTTGCTCCGTTTTCGAGTTCCTGCGGTTGGCCACCTTGCGCACCCCTACCACAATCCTAATAATAATGCACCCATAGGCAAAGAACGAGCTCAAATCACTCATATCTGCTGTTAAACATGAATCCCATCCCATGCAGCAATATCTTCAATTACTTTTCCCACGTTTCACAGCTTCTTCTCCTTCTCAACCCCGAATATCACTTGGAGGCTGCGGAATTTGAGAGGGTAATGTTTAGCTTGAGAACTCTTGCGGTTTACTCTGGACTGGCGCAATGGCGGGATTCAAAACCATATCGGCGTTCTTGTTTTCTCCGGCTATGTCCGGTGTTAGTAATTTTGGGTATGAAAGATGATCGATTGGCGTGTTGGTTCGGATCACATGTAGATGTGTAGTGCCGGGGTTCTCGACCACATGGTGCGTAGCGCTCGAACGTTGCACTCGAGATAAACATATTTTTGTTGAATCTTATATCTGTGTAGGTCTACATATATCTGCTTATGTTTTTCTAGTGCATATCTGAGGTCTCGTCGTAACCGGTTCGCCCGTCGGAATCCACGTCATCCGGCTAGATCGGCTAAGTCTAGGCTACGAGATCCACGTGCCGAGCGACAGGTTAAGGAACCAGACTTCCGACCGCACTTCCCGACTTCCCTCCGATGCTCTATATAACCCTTCCCTAGTGATTCCAGCTCCCGCTTCGCCCTCTGCACCCCGCAATGCTACCCTTGGTCATCTCTCTGCTTGCGGCGGCCAGCCTCACGACAGCGCGAAGTCCATTCGACGTGTCAAAGTCCGAATGGGACGTGCTCAACTCGACTGTTGGAGGGAGGTTGGCGCATGGAGTACCTCTTGCGAGAGCGTGCTTTGCTCAGGCTGGGGTGAACGTGACGAGCGCGACGATGGACTGTGCGAGTGTGCAGGCGAAATACGGGCTTGATAGTGAGTTTTACCCGAGAATTTGGCAAGTTGAGGCAATTGACTTGGTGCGCAGCGTTCAGAGTCACTCAATTTGGAACGACCATGCGGGTGAGTTCATTTCACCTCTACTCTCCAAATTGATCGTTGAATCGTTTAATCCAGACTCAATGGGAGACATGTCAAAAGTATAGTCAAGGGTGTCTACTCGACTCGAGCAAACCGACTAACCCGAGCGCGTTTTCTGCGCCTCGGGTATGTAACCAAGGGAGTATCCCGCCATACTACGTGAGTATGTCTCGCCTATCACGTCCATGTCCGATCTAATATTGCCTATGGGTTCCTGGGCGCTCAATTCCGTTCCATCCGCCGTCCTCCCCGCTCTTCCTCGACCATTCCCCCTCTTTGTCATATTTTCCTCAACCATCGCATCCCTGACGCGAACCTTAGATCGCAGTCAACTCGTCAGCAGATGTCACTCAAGCCTTCTCGTTTTCCGCTCGTACCGGCGTCCCTCTTTCTATCAAGAACACCGGTGTACGTCCCTTTTTTGGTAACTATGCTTCGATTTCTGATTGAATTTTTCCATTCGGCGTGTAGCATGATTTTGCGGGAAAGAGTATGGCGCCTGGGACATTGTCATTATGGGTGAGTCTAGGCCTAGTTTTTGAGTACGAGCGCGACGCACTGATGTTGTGTGAACGGAGGTATAGACTCATAACCTTAAAGGCGTACGTTGTTCCTATCCCGAAACACAGGCAATGGGCCTCAATTCCCAATATAGATCAAATATACCACTTCGTTCGTACCCAAGGGATGCTCGGTCCCAGGAGTTCCAGCCTTGACATACGGTGTGGGTTTTATTTCGCAATTTTTGCAATTTCATTTAAGGTTGGTGATTGACATTTTGATATGACGTAGGCGGGACAAGATATGGAATCCTTATTTTTATTTGCCGAGACGAACAATATTACGTTTATCGGAGGGTCGGCTAAGACTGTGGGAGCTGCTGGTGGATGGGTTATGGTACGTCCTTCATATATCATCATACTTCATTACCTCTAACCCGTGCACTACCTATCTCTCGCCCTCTTGTCCCAAATCTCGCCAACCAACTCACTCTCACCCTCCTTACCTCTCGCTCTCGCCTCTATCGACAAACACATAGGGCGGAGGCCACTCGATTCTCTCCAATACCTATGGCCTCGGCGTCGACCGCGTTCTCCAGTTCACTATTGTCACACCCGACGGGTCCCCGCGTGTGGCCAACGCTTGCGAGAACCCCGACTTATTCTGGGCGCTCAGAGGAGGTGGAGGTGGGACGTTTGGTGTTGTGATGGATGTTACGAGCGAGGTTGTTCCGCAACGAGTGCCTACTCTTGTACGTCCCTCTTTATACTCCTAATTGACGTTTCTCACGCGAAAGGATGTGAGTGTAGAGCTTCAAATGGCAACTCGACCTCACAGCTGCGAACCTTCAAGGTCTCACCAAAGTTATCGTCGAGAACTCGTTACAATGGTCCAAAGACGGCTGGGGCGGATATATCTACCCTACGAGTTCCATCCTCGCCAACCCCAAGCTGAACGCCACGGCCGCGGGGGTTAGTCTCAAGCCGCTCACCGATTTCCTCAAAGTTGCCGGAGCTACCGGAGGATGGACCCGATATGAGAGTTTTTTCCCGCTATATTCGACGATCATGAACTCGCCTGTTGCAGTTGGGATCAACGGCGCCATCTCGTCTCGACTTATTCCTCAGGAACTCTTCGCACCAGCCAAGCAAGCTTCCCTCATCGGCGCTATACAGAACTCCTTGACAGCCTCTGGAGGACGAATGGCATTTTATTTGACTACGCCATTCTCGTACCAGCACCCTGCTTCGGACAAGGTCGGGACGAGCGTTACTCCTGCGTGGAGGGGTGCGGTATGGCATGTCGTATCTACCGCCGAGTGGGGATGGGACGCGACTGCGGATGTAGCTAAGAAGGGATACCTTACGGCGTATGGTGCGATGCAACCGTTGAGAACTATCACACCAGGAGGTGGAGCTTATCTAGTGAGTTGTGTTCTGAAAATTGATGGAGAATTGGCTAACCGAGGATTTGTGGGATGTGTAGAACGAGGCAGATGTATACGAGCCTCAGTGGAACGCCTCGTTTTGGGGGGCGGGGAATTACGGTGGGTTGTTGGGTGCGAAGCAGAAGTACGACCCGAAGGGCTTGCTGAATTGTTATCATTGTGGTAAGTTCTGTCTATAGTCTTTCGGTTTGGTATTTGCGTGACTGATTGTTTTGGGTATAGTTGGGTGGACGAACAAGACGATACCCATCTCTTCATGTTACTTCTAGCGGACATTATGGGATTGATAATGTAGTTATGATGATGCACAGCGATGATATGTGAATATGATGCTTGCATCGAGTTCAAAGCGGAGCTCGACTTGTAAGATTACGATTTATACCGTGTGGGGGCTCTATGTTGAACTATGACCATATATCCTCCATACAAAACAAGGGGCCGTTTTTGTTAGGCGTGTAGCTCAACTCTGAAGTTCAGGCCGCGGTCCACTCACGAAGACTGTGTAACCAGGCTGGTTGCAATAACGCATACACTGAGCTATATACCTTTTTGCCGGTCTTTCCGAATTCATATCTGGGCATTGACAAAACTTACGAGTACAAAAGCCAAACCGCTCGGCTCTATTTGAATGGCAGCGTCACCTTAAAGAGCATTGCTGTAGAGATTACCTCACACAGGTTAGGTATAGCAGAAATGCGACGCACAACGTAGCGTCCATTCTCATTACATAAACTTGGCTACATGCGTGGTAGCTAATTTACAATTTGAACTTAGGCTTCTTCTTGAGTGTGGGGGTTTGCAGGTTGGAATACGCCTTAAGGCCGTGGATGCCGCCCCAGACTCCTAGGCCAGATTCTTTGTGCCCTCTAAATGACTTTTGGGAGTGTTGAGTTAGCATATAGGGTTCAATCAAAGAAACGATTCGTGCTTAGAGGACTGAAGGGAATGAACTCATTCATGGCCACCGCTGCGAACTTTAATGTCAGACAAATCTGCCTGGTCGAAGCGGAACTTGTACGAAGTATGCAGCACAGTGTTAGCCGATTTTAACCGTTGTTCAGGAATCAAATCCGAGATACGAGGTTAAATTCAAGATACTTACTGCCAGTTTGGATCCGCTTCGCAATCCTTTCTACAGCCTCCAGATCATTGCCCCATCCTGAAGCCGCGAGTCTGAAATTTGTGTCGTCTAACAAGTCCATCATAAGCACATACTCATCTCATGGCTGTAGGTATGACCTGCTAACCTGTTTGATCACATCTTTCTTGTCGCTCCATCTCGATTGTGGCACAATTGGCCAAAAGGTTCCTCTTGGACAATCTTTGAGTCTTCGAGCGGATGATCGATGATGGAAATTGGGACAAAGAACCCATTAGGGGTAATCACGACGCTCGATTCTAGCCTGATTCTAGCCTGATTCTACAAGTCGAAAGTGAGCTGAAACTGGCAGAGTGCCAAGCTTCGACTCGACTTTCGACTTTCAGCTTTCAAGATGGAAAGTCGGATAGGTCTGCATCGAGGGCTTATGGAGGTTGTGTATCACCGATTATCAATCTCACCCAGTACTCAAGCCCCACCAGGCCATTCTGTATACTGAACGCTGGAACGCTTGGTTAACACTGTAGTTTCTGTGCGGACTCAGTGAGTAATCAAACCTGATTCTGAAACTGGACTAATTCTTTCCCGACTTTCAGCTCACTTTCGACACGCAGAATCAGCGTAGAATCAGTGTAGAATCAAGTGTCGTGATTACCGCTATTAGTAGCATTCGATTTGACGTCTCCGCCAAACGCAAACTCGTAGCCGTCGGCGTGAGCGTCCTCGAAGAACGATACCAGTTTCTCGAGCATAGAAGACCAAGGCAGCTCAGTCGTAGCCAAAAAGAAGCGGGATACATTAGACTCGCTGCGTGATATTTTGGATCGGGCCAAGTTGGGAGTCTGGCTCAAGGCCTTTTCCAACTTCCTTAATGTTTTTATAGAAATCAACGAAGACGTCTCGGAACTCGTTGTATCGATCTTTTCGTGTACGTATAGACTTTTGGCTAAACATACGCGTGAGCTCGTAAATTGGGCAAGAAGAAAAAGATACATATCAGAAACACCTGTTATGGCAGGTATTCATTTATCAGTATGAATGAGATTATGACAAAGAATAGAAGATACTAACAAGCTTAGCCGTTGTTCTAACGCAAACCCATGAGCATAAGTACCGCAAGCTTTCAGCAAAAACGTACCGGGAATGCTCCCCCGAAATATCTCTCTGAATCGTTGTCAAATGGCACTCATACATTCAATGGATGGAGAAGTTGGGCTCACACTGCAACCTTCTTCGGTCGACGTCCGGTAAAAGGATCATGGGATCATTCCCGCATGCAGTATGAAATTGATGACTACGATGGTGCACGTAGCATTTAGGCCCACCAAGCTCAGGAGTCACATGCTTCAAGCCCACGCTCAAGCTTTGCATGATCTTTTGCCCGTGAGGCTAGATCCTGTGAAGCTGATCCTTAACCTAAGATGCTTGAGCTGCTCAAGCAAGTTTGTAAGGTCGCACCGTACGGACCTTATCGATGTTTGGATGCGCAGTGATCTATGGTCCTAAACCGTCATCGCCGCTTAGAGCATTGGTGACACCAGGAGGAACTGGATATTGGACATCCTAGATGAAGTGAAGGGTTGTAAGGAGAGTAAACGGGGAAGGCTTAATAATAATCGTGCTACCCGCCAATAGTACCGGTTGGAGCTTCACGATGCAGAGCAGAAGTGGGAAGTTGCTGGGGCTGAAGTTAGTCTGACTCTCAGGACGCGGAAGAACTGAAAAGAACAAACCATGGAACAATGCCTGCGCACTGTATAGAAAGAGGCTGTGAGCAAGTTGAACGTTGGGTAGAGCAACAAACTTACCATTCGAATTGGAAGATAGCGCTCAACGACCTTCTGATTCTAATTGTCGATAGCGACGTTTTTTGGTGATCTATAGAAGTGCTAGCAAGTAGCGGTGCATTAAACTTGACCATGCATATAAGATAGCAAGAATGGGGAAATATGTTAGTCGTTGTTCGCCCGCGACTCTGGCTCTGGCTCTGTTTATGTCATAAATCAATCCATGATAGAGAAAACATTCATGCCAGTGCGCATACATTGATCTATTGATTCTTGGCGATCGAAGACCATCCATTCAATTCATTAGATTACACAAAAAAGCTAGAATTGGCGTATCTACGCCCCATTCATGAGCACAGGGTTCTTGTTTATAGTAACAATTTGAACATTTGTGTATGCCTTCAAGCCAGCGACACCACCTTCTACGCCAAGCCCAGACTGCTTGTGACCTCCGAACGACTGACAAATCAAAGTTAGCGCACTCGTAAATAGTGTTACAATGGTCGATAAACTCACTGTTTCTACCCCAAATGGAATGAACTGGTTCATGGATACAGCTGGCAAGAAGGTTGTAATTAGTAACTTATCCGGCGCTTAGATGCGACCATAGCTTACTTCCGGCTTGAAGCTGCAGAGCGATCCTCTCAACAACTTCAAGATCTTTGCCCCACACCGAAGCGGCCAATCCCATGTTTGTATCATCTATCGGAGCGAGATGTCGTGAGTGCATATAATGGTGTTGTTTGGCTTGACTTACTAGCACGCTTTACAACGTCTTTCTCATCATCCCACTTCAACAGAGGTACAATCGGTCCGAAGGGCTCCTCACGCACAATCTTCGAGTCATCGGGAGGATTATCGACGATTGAGATTGGGGCGAACAAACCATTGGTAGGATTCGGATCGATATCTCCGCCGAGGACAAACTTGTAGCTGTTTGCGTGTACGTCTTCAAAGTGGGAAACAACTCGTTTGTACCTAGGAATTAGAACCATAAATAATCAAGAAGCGAGCCTTAGGTGATTGACGTACTGAGGGATGTTTTGAATTGGGCCAAGCTGTGCGTCTGGTCCCAATCCAACTTTGATAGTCTTCGCGAATTCGACCAATGCATCACGGAACTCGTCGTAGATTTTCTCGTGTATATAAATACGCTTGGCTTTCATAGAGATTAGTAGAACGCCTCTACAGTGAAGTAATTGAGCGCTCACCAAGAATACCTGTGAGGGAGAAAAGGACAAACAATTCGCATCAAAGTAGTTCACCCGGACTTATGCTGCGATACTTACAACCCTGCCCAGAGTTCTATCATCGTGGCCGAATTAGTGATTTCTAGGTGGAGCTACTAGAAGGTTTGCTCACCCTGAAAGCTCCCCAAAAGATTTCGCTGAGTAAGAGGGATTAGTCTAGACAAATTTTCCGATATATAAACCTTAGCCACATACGGTACAAGTGCCTTGACATCCACGTCGGGGAGAAGAATGACCGGATCATTTCCCCCTGGACTCATATTTAATCAGCATTCAGGTCAATATAGTCGCTTTGCCCACTCACCAAGCTCTAAAGTCACTCTCCTCAAACCCACGCTCGCACTCTCCATCACCTTCTGGCCAGTGAAGGTCGATCCAGTGAAGCTGATCTGTGGAAACGATCAGATAGCATCAACTACACAGTTGATAGAGCTAAATTCAATAACTAACCTTGTCGATACCTGGATGAGCGGTAATCATAGGGCCCAGTCCGTCATCTCCACTCAGCGCACTAACAACGCCGGGGGGGACGAGATGTTGGATGTCACTGATGAAACGAAGCACTGTAAGAGGCGCGAATGGAGAAGGCTTGATTATGGCCGTATTTCCTGTTATCATTGTGCTAGCCAGTTTCAAGGCACATAACATCATGGGACCGTTCCTAAAGTTGTTAAATCAGAGACAGTTATTGTAACAAGCAGGAAACGATTTACCAAGGAACAATGCTTGCGCACTGATATCTATATGTTAGTTGTCAACCTTTTATGAGCAGGATACAACCTAGACTTACCAATCCGATCGGGACATAGCGCTCAGTTGTCTTTTGGTGCTCATTTTCCACAAGAACGGTAGTCGGCAGTCGGAGTTTCGAGACTCCACGGAGCCACATGATGGAGGCGTCGGGCTCGAATTGCGCGAAGATTGGCTAATAGCAGCGAATCGTCAAATCCACCAACATCAAACGAAACATGATACTCACGGGTCTTCCCTGCTCCTGCATTATAATCTGCTTGTACTCCTCCATGTTTTTCTCGATAACATCCGCAATCTTGTTCAGTATCTCGGCGCGCTCGTCAACGGGTGTAGCGGACCAAGCAGGCAATGCTGCACGTGCCGCAGCAACCGTCTCATCGAGCTTCAACAGGAGCGTTAAGAAAGGTTGACTCGACATGCAACTGTACTAACCTGTTCTTTTGTTGCAATAGGCACCTCGGCAACTTTCCGCTGCGTCCCAGGATTGATCACATCCAGTTTCTGAGCGGACGTCGCAGGCTTTCCGTTGATGATATGAGTGTATTCGGTCATGCTGAAGAAAGAGTCTTTGAGAAAGGCTGAAACTGAGACGCTGAACGAGAACAAACGACCCATTACTTATAGAAAAGGGAGCACGGCAATGTCGGTCTTTGCCCTCCACCTCCATCTCTTATTAATTAACTGGATCACAAGGTTACCGCAACACCCGGGCTCGGCATACGTAGACTAGGACTATCGCTCAACGTACTGTAAAGGTGGAGGGATCAACGCCGAGGTCACGCCGAACGTAAGTTGACCAAAGGCCCTCGGACATCTCACGCTTCGCCGAGCCAAAGCCGAGCGCAAATAAAAAAAAATGAAGAAATTCAAAAGAAAAATTTGCAGGACGGGAATTGCATTGGTGAGCTGCAACGTGCCTGAGAGTACCAAAGACTACTACGTCGATCTGATCAAACCACTAATAAGCATTGCTTAGGTCTCAAGAATTCGTTTATTGAACTGGTTCATTGAGTGCCCACCTAGTCCTGCACAGCCACCTCCACCTAAGAGGAAGATCGGCCTTGAAGCCGCTCACCTTCGCATTGCTGGCCCCGTGCATGGTCGAGTAGATTATAGGCTTGGTACGCATAAGATGAGTGACGCAAACCACCGCGGCACCTGAAATAGAATGGCCCGAGAACCCCGATACTACTGACATAGATTGCGAAAAGCGAGTGAGCGGTGAATGTAATGGATGGCAGCTTGCGCCATTGCCGACAGGGGAATCTGCCATGTATTCACGCGTTATTGGGTCGAAGTGAGACTTTAGGAATAACTTGAATAACGGAGTCGTATGTCACACAACTTATGAATGAGTCGCTCTCGGTTTCAACGGTATTTCCATAATCTATACTAGGACCGAGAGAAGGTGATGAATTCATATAGTCCACGCAATGGGAATATATACCCCTGCAGTGCGAGTAGCATATTCACCCTTGATGAGTGGGTTTGATCGTCGCCGAGTAGCCATTCAAGCGGAAACCCATGCATCCAGTGAAATTTTGGCCATCTCAATGAATTAAGCAGCCACTACGGACGGATGAGTGTGATGTACTAATGTAGCCAAAAAACAGTGTGGTAGTACTCACAGCGGATCCACTAAGTGTTCCCCTTCCGAAGCAAACCGGATGTTGACCTGAGCCAGCAGCAGACGTAGGTGAGCCTGACCGGCAGGTTGAACCGCTAGGCTTCCCAAAGCCCAGAAATATTTTTGATTGGAAGAGACTGCTGGAGATTGCAGACATTTGATTTTCCGTAAATTACATCAAGTGAGTAGATATATGCGTATCAAATATCAATCAATAAAGCAAAATCGGAAAACACGATAGGATAATCTGCATAGACATAACTAATATCAAGCGACTAGGTCAACAAAGCACACTACTAGGGGTCTAACTTAAAGATATTTGCTCGATTCGATGCTTGCCATCTTTAGAAGAGTTTTATACCTGTTGTTTTCTTTATAAACTATTCACGAAGTGGGTTATTCTACCTCTTTTGAGGGACGCTTCCACAACGAGTCGGAGAGAGCGAGACGCTGAACAGCAGTACTCGCATCTTTGGTGGTCCAACCCGAAACAGTGACGGCAACATGACGTTTGACGAGGAATTAACTACCTGTGCGTTCCTCACAGCCCTCTCATATAAATACCGCAGCATTGAGGGCAAACCAGACTGAAAATGCACCAGACAATAAGGACCAGGAAGGTCCATCCACCATCCACCTTCAAAACACAGATTGGAGTTCAATTCACTCTCGAGTGGAGGACTGATGTTCGGGGTGAGCTCCCTGACAAAACAAGAAGCAGGGAGCGGCGCGGATAGAAAACATCGAGCGGCTAGCAAATGGCTAACAGGAAGTACGATCGGCTAATCAGCAGGGACCCGTGAGTGGCTGAATGCGCCAAGGGTCACTCGCGATTTGGATTGAGCCTACGTATTGCAGGTCGTCTTGGCACTTCTGCATAATGATGAAAAGTTCAACTCCGATGGATATTGATTCATGCAGCGGTATACACGTCGATCAACTCGAGCCGTAGCTCTAACTGACCATCTACTACCCGTTATCTTCCGAACTCGAGGTACAGAAACACATGCCCGAGCTACATCATTTTCATATTATCTGAGCTATCACAGCTAGCAAGCTTGAAACATCTATCCATCAAGCGATTCTGGATTACTTCAGGTGAGTCCATCGCTATGTACAGATGAACATCCAATAGGAGCGAGTGGCGCTCGTGATGGTAATAATACCATGAAGGCGCGACCGCAACACAGCCTCGTGTATGTTATGGTTCAGGTTCAACGATCATGCGTTCTTCTGAGTCAGGTCCATCTTCGGTGGCACTTGGTTGCAGAGTTGTTTTCCGCTAAGATGCCGGTTGATCATCGTGGATGTACCGAACAAGATGCAATAAGCCGGACATGACAATCGCGAGCAAGGTGGACATATATGATTCAGATATTCTATTTAGACTTGGAAACACATACATCAAGGCTTTCGTCCTCAGCGTGTCGACGCGTTTGACCGAGAGTACAGGGAGATATTTTGTATATAGAACCTCGGGCTACATCCACGGCCATTAACGAGATGTCCAAGGTACTGAAGGTTCTAAGTAGAAAACATGGCGAGCAGGCGACGAACAGAAGTAGGCACTAAGTAAGGGATATCAGCGGGATTCACCTCAAGACCCGTCCATAAGCGAACACAAGGGACGGCAAGTCGATTTGATTGTCTAGATGGAGATTGTGAAACCAATTCGTGCCGGGATGTGTCCTAGGATAAAATATATCTGGTTAGAAGGGATCTGCAACGCCCTTGATGGTCGGGCCGGAAGCGCCAACAACGCCAAATAGTTATTCTAAATTGA
>WSLO01000340.1:2791-12991 GCA_019677385.1 Ceratobasidium sp. 392
CCTGAACTCCCTGATCTCCACTCGCGTGTCTGCAACGTCCAGCTTCCTGTCACGCGTGCCCCGCCATGACAGTCGTTGCTTCTTGAGGGAATGGGCGTCGCCAGGGAGTCTCGGTTCCGCGCGTGGACCGAGGAGAGACCAAATATTGCTGATTGCGAGTATAACGACGAGTATGCCCAATGCGTTGGTCGTCCTGATCCCCCTAAGTTGAGTAAATGCGTCTTCAAACAGAGCGCTTGCGGTTTGAGTGACAAAGTTCAGCGTATTGGAAGGTTTTGTAGGGGTTGAGTCAGTCGACTCGTGCGCTGGATCTCCTGCTTCTGAGGATACAGAGACATCTCCTGTATCTCCATTGGCCGAAGCGGCAATAGCTGCCCCTTTCGGTACAAACTCACTTCGGTGTGCAGTAATGTGCTTGCGCATAGCTTTTTCAAGTTCTTGGTGGTACTGCTTCTGACCATCAATCGCACTCCTGTCGATGACACCTATCACAAATTGTCAGCCGGACGGCCTCTTCGCGACCCGAGCCAACTAAACTTACCACGGATGAAACTCCTTCCTGACCATTCAACTGTTGTCGTTACCACCAACCTAGTTGATGCTGCACTGGCCCACATTAAACATGCTCTTGTCTTGACCGAAAACAAACCGCCGCTCGGAACCTCAGGCGTTCGTGTAGTGGTGAGGACAGAAACGTAGTCATCAAAGTCGATGTGCATCTGCTCTTCTTTGATCTCGCACTTGGCTTGCTTGGGGCCGAATCCACCTGCCAGAGGCTTGATGAACGTCATATCTCGCGCGAGAAGGGTAGATTCAGATTCTTTGGGATACCATTCGGAGGTTTGAATATCTAAACGGAATAGCGTCAGTAGTGCCACGCAGGGCGCTTGTAAGAAACGGCTCACCCATTAGCTTCTGATCAACAGATAAGAAGTCGCTTATGAATTGACTCTTGAACATCAATTCATGTAATTTCTCGGGAGTCCCAGGAATCACCGTATCGATCACAGACGTCGAGTAATGTTGGTCTTCCTTGCCGCACGCGCATTGCGTTGGCTCATGTCCAGCCGCACCGTCCCCTTCACCCACCCCATCTTCCTCCGCAGCTTCTCCCTCCTCTCCAGTACCTGCCTTGTTTTCGCCGTTCTCTAGCTGACCTGGTGGCTTTGGTGGAGGATGCCACAAACTCTGCATCACATCGAAGACGGTATCGCGGGTGAGGAACGAAGCAAAGGTATATTCGGTGGAGTAGGTTTGAACTAGAATTGCGTTGGGTATAACGTATGCTGTCATTCGCTTTTCAAGCCCTAAGACATCAAGGAAAGGGATAGTGAGCTAGTGGCGAAATAGGGTCAGTGGCTGAGATTACGAGCCGAACCGATTTGACACTCACTGTTGTAATCCATCCGAATATATTTGCATAAAAACACAAATGGTTCTCAGAAATGTAAAGCCTCCCTTGTATCAGTATATCACGATGCCAGGCGCACCCGTAATCTACACACGGCTTGTATCGGTGGCAGCAACGATCTAGAAACTAGTGTACTCACCCTGGATTAGATAGTCCATCTCGGGAACATTGGGAAACAGCTCGTGAAAGTCTGCATTTCGCTTTGAACCTGCGACAACGAATCCCGGGATAGGAGGTTGTGGCGTAGGTTCTGATTCGTATCCGTCCGAGCCACTTGAGTTTGGTCCTACATCGGCTCGAGAAGCGGGTCTAGAGGTGCTCTTGACACTACTAGCAGTAGTTGAGGCTACAGAGTCCTGGCGAGATCGAGTGTCTGTGAGGCTCAGTGTTGATCTAGAGGCAGCAGGTTCTAGTAAGGTTGGCTTCAAGCTAGTGCTAGTACGAGTAGGAGAAACAGTCTCGGTGGACATAGTAGCAAGAGTATCGTAGTGCTCTAGGCGCAGTTATACGTTCGAGTTTTGTCGTGAAACCAAGTTCCTCACCGTAGTTCAGAATTGCCGCATCACCGACGTGTCAGGCGCCGAGGTCATGACGCAGCGAGAATCACTCACGTGATTCTGACCAGCACCAGCTTGGCGCTTAACGATTGCCATAGCTCCGTTTTTCTCCTTCCGTTTTGGAGGCGAAGCAGACTCCAAGTCCCCGATCGAAAACTCTAATGAACACGCTTTCGTCTTAACCGGTCTGACCGTCGCGTACCTGGTCTTAAACATTACGGATGCTCTTGCCGAATTTCGGCCGTGTGGCGTAAGAACGATAGACATTTCGTGAGTATTTTTATCATATTTCCGCTACCTTCTGATGACCACCACTTCGACTAAGTATCGGCTAGGTTTAAGGGTTAGATACTAAATGGAGAGCACATGGTTCAATAACACAACAACTTGTGTTCAACACACGTCCCATGACTTCCAACGGCTAAAACTCAACTTCAGCTCACTGTATCTCATTGAGCGCTGAATCTGGCCATCCTCTTCGGAAAAACAAAGCCGGGGGGATTTTTGAAACCACCCTTTGTTTCCCTCCTCGGCTCTAGGTCAGTTACTTATTGGCTGCTACCCCTGTTTGTTCCCGACCCTATGGCAAAGCGAGTTAAGCTGGCACGTTGTGGGGCGGAGCAGAAGCGCGCTCCTGGACGGGTTATCCCGACTGTACACGGACTGTGCCATCGCCTGCACAATTCACTCGCACTCAACGTTGAAAGTCAACTAGAGGGCATTTCAGGTGCACTTGGAAGAAGCAAGATGGCTCTCGGCAGTGGCAACCTATGTGATTCGGTGGCAATCTTTATGGATCGAACTTAGGGGGAGGAACGGCATGATCATCAGGGTGCCTGGGCGAGACACCGGCTGTAAAATCAGCCACTATTGGGGCCACGATGCAAAGCTTGGCGCTGTCTTCTCAACGGCATTGTGATATGCGCTCTGGAAGCTCTGGAATGTGGAGGCCTTTACTACGCTCCATTTCAACTAGTCCGATATGCTGCTACTATAAATGCGTGGGGGGTACGCCCACTGTACCCAGCTTCCTCGGCTACACTCCCGAGTGCTCCCTTCACGACTTGGCCACAGCCATCACCGACCATCGACCCGACCCTCTCACGTCATATACGCTCGATACGCTCCTATCGGACCCAGGTGCCTGGCTTCCACCCGGGCGATCACTACTTGAACTGAATAAGGAATATTTCCCTCTGATTGAGACCGTTCAACGACCACGCCAATCCGTTTCCGCTTAAAGTTCAGTGGAAAGATATTGGTAAGTAATACAACCTGTCCGGCAAACTTCAGGTTTCCAGCATGATCACTCACGCTCTTTTCTTCGGGTTTTCCGGCTTGGCAGGTTGACGCTATAAATTACGACTATCAGTACTCGCTACCGCTCAGCAGTCCCTCAAAAACTTACAGTCCACCGTAATGGCTGCCAACCGCGAGTCTACCCTTCCGGTCCTCGCTAAAACCGACTCTCAGCCGTCTGCTGACATTGAAAAGGCTGGTTCGTCGCACGAGTCCTCCGAGGAGTCTATCGCCCCCTATGTCGAGGAGCGCCAGGCTCAGGAGGCCAAGGATACGACCTCGCTCTGGGGCAAGATTGCCGCGTTCACCATCCGGCTCAGCAAGCTTGGTGTAGAGACTCGAGGGTAAGCAACCGTACAATGCCCCTTAAACTTGCGCGCTTATGCCGTCTTGTCCATTCAGCGTGGTTCCTACACCACCCGAAGCACGCAATGACAAGCGATTCTGGAACCTGCTGTTCCTCTGGATTTCTGCCAACTTTAACATCCTTGCCTTCTCCACTGGCTCACTCGGGCCTGCCATCTTCGCTCTCGGCTTGAAGGAGAGTCTTCTGGTCATCCTCTTCATCAACATGCTGAGCGCGATGCTCCCTGCATACTTGTAAGTAACGTTGTTTCAGGCGATAGTCAGCGCCTAAACACTCCTTTCACACAGTTCTACATTTGGTCCGCGTCTTGGAATGCGTCAAATGATCGTCTCTCGTTACTCGTTTGGGTACTACGGCAGCATCATCCCTTCGATTCTCAACCTTATTACTTTCATGGGGTTCCTTATCCTAAACTTGATTCTTGGAGGTGAGACCCTGGCTGCTGTCAGCGGGGCTGCGGCTGGACACGGAGGCGGGCTCGACTGGGATGTTGGTATTGCGATTGTTGCAATCATCGCGCTTCTTGTAAGTTCGGTTCTCAGTGGGCTGGTCGGATATCCTCTAAACGGTACTTGTCCAGGTTACGTTCTGTGGCTACAAGGTTCTGTACACATACGAGCGCTTCGCTTGGATTCCCATTGTGATGGTCTACCTTACTGCCCTTGGCTGTGGAGGCAAGCATCTCACGTACGTTTCTCCTCTTCCTTTTTACATGTATGCTCATCTGACGCTATACCTGACGTCCACAGCAACGTTCCTCCGCCTATCCCTGCCTCTTCTGTCACGGTCCTTTGCTTCGCCGCCTCCATCGCTGGGTACATGATTTCATGGGCAACCCTCGCTTCCGACTACACCATCTACCTTGACCAGGGCGCTTCCAACGCCAAGGTCTTCGCCTTCGCCTACTCCGGTTTCTTCTTCCCTAACGTTATCTGTGAAATGGTCGGCGCCTCGTTTGCGATTGCGATGAACGCACCAGGCAACGAGAACTGGCTCGCCGGATACGCGGTCAACAACGTCGGAGGATTGCTCGACGAGGTTATGCGCCCTGCGGGTGGATTCGGCAAGTTCTGCATTGTGCTCCTTGCATTGAGCTGCATCGCTGCCTCTAGTACGTTCCTTCCTGCCCGTGAAACTCCAAACTCTATACTGATATCACGGGTTATAGGTCAGTGCATGTATAGCTTCTGCGTAAGCTTCCAGTGTATTGCTCCGTTCTTCGCGCGTGTACCTCGGTACATCTACTCGATCGTTGCGATTGCCATGTGAGTTTGTGCAAACCGCCGTGCCGTCCCTTTATACTCACCTTTGCACTACAGCGCTATTCCCTTGGCTATGGTTGGCGCCCA
The DNA here is from genome assembly GCA_019677385.1 of Ceratobasidium sp. 392. Taxonomy (NCBI): domain Eukaryota; kingdom Fungi; phylum Basidiomycota; class Agaricomycetes; order Cantharellales; family Ceratobasidiaceae; genus Ceratobasidium; species Ceratobasidium sp. 392. The sequence continues at coordinate 7,775 of WSLO01000340.1, forward strand.
CCGTTACTACACCTCGCTCATCTCCTTCACTGGCGTCATCGGCTACTGGGCCGCGGCTTGGGCGTCCATTGTCCTTGTTGAGCACCTCGTCTTCCGCAAGACTCACGCCGCCTACGACACCGCCGCGTGGGAAGACTCGAGCGCACTACCACTCGGAATTGCCGCTCTTGGCTCGTTCGCCCTGTCGTTTGCGCTCATCGTGCCCTCGATGAACCAGGTCTGGTTCGCGGGGCCAATTGGCAAGAAGGCGGGTGATGTTGGGTTTGAGGTCGCCTTTTGCTTGGCGGGTCTACTGTACACGGTACTGCGCCCGTTGGAGAAAAAGTTCTTCCCTTCGCGCACCGCTTAGAGTTTGAAGGGGTTTCTTTTCTTTTTTTTTAGCTGGGTGTTTTCTTTATGTGTCCTATATTGTCCGTTTATGGCGAATTCAATTAGTTTTCAATCATGGTACGGTTGTGTATATGAACACTACCACAGGTCAAACACAAAGCTTGCATATATGCGGTCTCTAAAGCTCCTGAATCATTAGAAAACACTTTTGGAACTAGATTGATACTATATTATTAGATCGCTAGAGGATCCGATTCTATCCTAAGACTTGTAGTCAAAAACATCTTCTGAATCAAAATCGGTCTGACCGCGCGGTGAGCGTGCTAAAGACATTATGTACTCATTCATCAAGTCAACCACCTTGGCTAGGTCTGATATCGAACCGGGGGGATTCAAGATGTGCTCGGGTCCAACCAAATAAGTTTTGGTCACCAGCCTGACTTTTGGAGAAAGCGCATAGAAGAACCTGAATTTGAGGAGAAAAAAGTCGGTGACAGAAAGGAACCAGCGACGTAAAGACGCACTGGGTCAGTTTACGACAACTCCAATACGGCAAATCCCCGTATTGGATTGATCTGCTGTCAAGTCCGGCGTCGTCTGTGAAGTCGTCCTCGATAACGCGAAGCGCACTGGAGTAGGACACAGGAGGAATTTCAAGAGGCAATGAATCAGGCCGTAGATTTAGCTCCATTCCAATGCATTCAAGATAAGGCATCTTTTCCACAAATTTGCGCAACTCCAGAAGTCTAACGGAGTGGTGGGGAAGTTTGAGAGATATCAGGTTTGGAAAAAGCGTAGCTATGGAGTCAAGGTCTGCGCCAACGAGCGAAGCGGAGATGATGCATAATCGTTGTAGCGGTAGTGTGGCCAGTGCTTGTAAGGTTTCGAGAGTCACATGCCAGGTATAACCGCAACTAACGCTGTTCATTAGTTGTAGTGATAGGTCCACTAAGTGTGGACTACCTTGACATATCAGGGGAACGAGTGCGGGAATAGGCCGACCACTATTTGTGGAGTATCGGTTGTAATACTGAATCTCAAGTGAATCGAGTCTGTTAATTACCCTTGGTAGTACATCATAAAAGTCAAGGATCGTCGTGTCATTCGAAAAGTTGAGGAGCCCTAAGTGTTTTAAAGCCGGAAATGCATCCGAGGACAAGTTGGCGAGAGGCAGTCTCTCCGAGCTATCGCCCTGATAGATGTCCAAGCGTTCTAACCTGATAGAGCTACTAACCAACTCTAGAACACCAACTTGCAGGAGCATGAACTTTGTCGTTGCTAGACTCGTGAGATTGTTCGCTTGCCGAAAAAACGAGTGGAAGTCCCCAGCCTCACTCGGCCAACCAATACTACTGGGAAACCTGGGCGCTAGAGCGTCCGCGCCTTCAAATTGCATACCATCATCCGGAAAAATCGCTAAGACATTGAGCTTTGAACAACTTCTAGTTAGGATATTCAAAAGCGAAGCGCAGGTGCTAGGCGGCGTGCACGGAGGAGCCATTTGGTCTCTTATCGAGATTTTAAGCTCTTGCAGCGCAGGAGAGATAAACAACGTAAGCCAAGGAAGTTGTGGATAAGACATGAACAAGTTGTTTTGGATAGTGCATGAGACAAGATTAGGTAGCAGAGTCTGACTGTTGGTGTGAATCCACAATGCCTGCCAGTTCAGTAGCTCATATCGAATAGTTTCGCCCCTGAAAACGACAATAGTCTTTACAAGTGCACCGTATGAACGAATGCGCACAAGATTTTGTTCGCTGATAGACTTGGGAAGCAGCTGGAGGTAGCAAGGCAAATAAGATATCATCATGTACAACTGCCTAAACGGCGACGCACAATTTTCTCGTGAACACGGAAATCAGGTGATACTCTTTTAGACCGACTGATGTTCGTACCCTCTATTAGTGCAAATAACTGACTAGTCCCATGAACATTTTCCCAGAGAAGTGGCATAAACAGATGAAAGAAGCCAAGTGATACGGTAGCTGCTTGAAGGGTATCCTTTTTGCTCAGAAACTCTGATACAAGACGCAAGATTTCGGGTATTTGCAGGAGTTCGTCAATTGGCATGTTGGCTAAGGGGTCGTGGTTGTCGCATTTTGAGCTATCGCCATGCATGTGATGGAAAGAAGACTGACACGCAAACAAAATCAAACACGCATGTCACCCACCTGTTTATTTTATTTGCCAGATTTATGCCTGTAAACACTAAGTTCGTTCTCCAATCGAGTGTTTGTTTTGCTACTTAATTTGACCCCACTAAATACTCCTAGCAGGGCTTTTGTGAAGTTTAGGGTCTCAGATAAGCCCTCTTGAGCAAAGCTGAGCCTGAGAGAGCAATGCAGCTAACAGGATACTTCTTCTATGTCACCGGCTCTAGAATATACACAGGTATCCTAGCGGCGGAAAGAAGCTCGGGAGTTACGGGGTGCCAATTCACAGCGCAGGCTTTCTAACCGCCACTCAAACTTGGACCGCATAGACTAGCATGAAGTCAAGCTAGCTAGAACTTGCTCCAAAAAACTATTACTACTGTGGAGGTTTGGTAGCACATGCAAATTTGGAGGAACCAGATGTCGAGAATACGCAAAACGAGCAGCGAAAGAACAGATAAATACTGTAGTGCCGATTTAGATTGTCCATTCAGTGATTTTAGGCGTAGGATTTTAAGGCCACAAAATAGCACCTGGATCTATGGTATTGCGAAGGTTGCTAGCTACTGTCTGTCTGTGGATAGAGCTGAATGAGGGAAGAGTCTACGCGGACGGATGCTAAGATACCTACGGTACCGGCCTTTTAAGTTCTTGGTTACCTTATACCTCTTAGACTAAGCGGTATCAAACGAGGGCATACGTCTGTCGGGCACTGTGGGTATTATATCTCCTGACGAATACAGTTTAAACTACAAAAGCATACCTTCAGTAACCATCTGGCTGTTGTACGACCTTTATGACCGGTGGAACAAGGCGCATAATCGACGGTCTATGATGAGGATACTTGGCTAACCAGCCAAACCATGCTAAGGGTGTGGGTATATGCGGCAGCGGAATGGGAAAAGATCGTATTTTTGGACCAGTGCAACTGGAAATACAGTTGAGATGAGAGAAAGCATAGAAATCCACGATATCCGTCGAGACAAATATGTATGAAGAACAAACAGGGCTTACAATAGACTGTCCGTTTAGCTAGCGGCATGTTTTCTATCTATTTTTCGTCCTCAGCAACAGTGTCCAGCTCTTTTTTAGGTTGCACGTCCTTGTCGGCCAACGCAGCGACGCCGTTCGGTTCGTGCGAAAGGCTTCGACGGCGGCGATCTTCGCGATCATCCCTGTCCTCACGATCTTCACGTCCACCTCGTTCTTCGTGATCTTCGTCGCGATCGCGATCACGTCTATCACGCGAGCGAGACCTTGTCCGGCTTCGGCGACGACTATCTCTGTCCTTATCGCTGCGGCGTGGGCTGCGCGAACGGGAGCGAGAACGGTCACGATCACGATCTCGGTCTCTGTCGCGCTCGCGATCTCGGTCACGGCCACCCCGGGAGCGAGGAGTATCATGGCGCCAAAGTGCAGAAGGGGGACGGCGAGCCCACTACAAAAGGGAATAAGGATATGGTAAATAAGAAGTAGAAGGATCCTACCTGCACGCTTATACGGTGTCGGTCAATAGTTTGACCATGCCTAGATTACAGTTTTACTATCAGGGATAACAATGGCCGCAAAGACGAATATCTCACATGGAGTGGTAGGCATCTTCTGCGTCACGTTCACTGCGGAACTCGATGAAGGCGTAGCTGTGAAAGAGTCGAACCCAGGGTCAGGGACTTGATCGAATTCGGTTGTGGTGACGAAGCGGGAACGTGGATCGCCCTCGGCGCAAGTTGTAAGAAACGCAGCGAGCAGGCTCGAATTACGTCCAACAATCTCGTCCTCGAAGGTGGCAAAAAATATTGAACCAATGGAAGAAACGTCGGGAACGAGTGCGGAATGAATCGGCGAGATCGTGATTCGTGTGCAAATTTTCATCTCGATCCGAAATACCACTGGAATCGAGCGAAAAGCAGTTGGATTGACGACGGATCGGCATCGAAATGGCAGAAGAGCAAGAGTCGTGCTCTCCATCGTCCTCGAGACGAGTTCTCACGAGCCGCGGGCAGAGCGAAAAACGATAACGACGGGGGTTTGCATGCTGTCGGCCTCTCACCTTGCGCCGCCTCCACCGCGGGTCGATGGGATGTCGCAACGTACGAGGCGCCCATACCTGTGGAGATGATCAACAGAGTTTCAACAAGTGAGTCAGAACAACAACTTGCCTCTCGAATTCGTACGCAAGGTCCTTAGCGCGAGCATCACGCGAGAAGCCGCTACGCAATTGTTAGTATACTCACAACCCACTGCAAACTGGACCTTACCTCACGAACAAAATCTTACGACCGGACATGACGGTGGTGGTTAAGTCAGGTTAGCCCGATACACAAAATTCAACGTGGCTAGTAGAGCACGTGAGCATGACTAAGCATTACCAGTCCGATCCGGTACCAGCTAGATCGATAACTTACAGACCCTCATGCCGACTCATGCCGCACTCATCCTCGTGTTGTGTTTTGGCTCTCAACTTGGCTACGACGATCAAAATAATACCTTTCGAGGCTCGCATACCTTATTGTCGGGTAACTTCGGGGGACCCGTGATAGCGCGGACTTGATATGGTCTGCTTAGAAATGACATTATACAGTACCAATTCCCAATTAAAAGCGTGCGCCTGGCCACCGATCAACACTACCATCGTCTCTGGCTCATCATGAACAGATCTCAGCAGCTCTTCTCTAGCTCTCGAAGAGTTTTAAGCCTAAAGTCTCTACCAAAGTCTAATCTTGCGTCGAAGCTC
>WSLO01000341.1:0-18861 GCA_019677385.1 Ceratobasidium sp. 392
GATGCGCGAGGGCCGTTTCGGGGATGCGGGTCGATTTTTGCGGGTCGCGGTGATTGTCGTGGACGTCTGAACGTTACTCGAACATCGTCACGTGCCTAAATATGGCGGGACCCTCGGGCCGTAAACAGAACCCTGGATCATGCGACCGATGCCGGCGAACGGAACCGACGGCGCTCGTCATGAGCGGCGAAGGTAAATTCGATTGATCATCCACGCGACTGAGACGTAGTACTGAAAGCACGGTATCTACTACCGAAAAAAAGGCGGCTGTTACCTTCGCGTATTGGGAGTTCCTCGATCATAAAGAAGCAAAACAAATCTACACGGTGTACGCGCATAACGTTGATTATGTTAGTATTCAAGGTGAGCTTCTTTGGCCCTTTCTCTATATTGACCTTTTTTTCGCTCTTACATATATGCGTGTGGGATTACTTGATGTAACATGATTCACTAATCCATTTTATACAATAGACTACGGTACACGGCGAGACGCAACGCTGAATGACGAGGACCAATCTGTGGTGCATTCGTCTGCCAGCGTATGGATATCCGTATATCCGTATTCAATTGCCTATTGTTCCATCGCTTAGTTCTTTGAGTTCGGATGGGTGGCGAGGCGAAGCAGCGGGTATTTCAATTATCGCGCGGGTTGGCAGTTATCGTTTGAGTTAGCGCACAAATAGCAGGACATAAATTGATGGAGACGCACCAATGGGTGTGGGATATATAATATAGCATACTATATATTTAGCGCAGGCGCGGCGGGTGGTGATGGTCGAGTTTGGGTAGGGCAGCAATTAAGAGACGATAAGCGTGTCAGTTATCGTCCGAGTTAGCACACGAAACGACGGAACATAATTAACGAACGCGTACCGGTAGACGTAAAGTATACAATAAACGTTCGACGCGGGCGTCAGGAGCGCCCTTGAAGCGGGAACATACCGGTCGACGCACCGGTGTGCGTTTACCCATATATGGAGCAGACGAGGCGGTAGTTTAGGTTTGCAAACGGAATAAACGATGTTGAGGAAAGCGGTCGCGGCCTGATGAGCATACGCACTGAGAAGAACGAGGAAAGGTATACGCACGGGAACAGCGGGATGCCAACATCGAAGTCGTTCGTTCCGTCCGAACGGTAAGACCGAGGCGCTAGCATCATCGTTGTCGTCACGATCAATCCGTCGCTGTAAGGCTAGATATTCCGAGTGAGCAGGAGTGGCGGGCGAGGAGAGACAAGGGAAAAAATGTATACGCACCGGACGGTCATCATAAACATCGAGTTGTCTTGCTTTCCCGGACGGTGGAGTGGGCAGCGTGGCCGGTAGCGACCGGATTTGGACGAGACGGAGAGCAGGAAGTGGTGGGCGTGTCCGTTATTGTTCAAGTTAGTGCACGAAACGGGAGAGGTCGATATGCCGCTATTGGTCATGATCGTTTTAGCAAGCGCATGCGCCGGGAGACGAAATATGAGATACGAGCCGAGGTACGCACCGGATGATTGTAGTAGGCGGCTGGCATGACGGTGGCGATCGTTCGAGTTGGCGGTTATGTTGAAGTTAGCGTACGGAACAAAAGTGAAGAAAGACGCACCGAGAGACGCAATGCCATATATATAAACGTATGGAGAAAGTGCAAGGGATGCCCTCGGAACAAATGCATAGCGGTCGATGCAGCCGTGTTTTTTTCTTCTTCCGAAACGTGCAGCGGACGATGTGGAACTGTGGATATGCGAGCAGGATGGAAGATGTAGAGGGAACGGGGTTACGTTCTAGTGAACGCGCGCTGAGAAACGAGTAAAGGAATACGCACCGAAATAACACAATATTAACACACAGACCGTTTGGTTTGCTTGAACGCCGGAGAACGGGCGGTTGATGTTCAGAAAGTCGTCCCGATCGATCCGTCACTATGAGGCCAGATCGGTCTGATAAGTGGTGATACCGCGGGAGAAAGAAGAGACAAAAAAAGTACCCAAGGATCGAGGATCGCATTATAAACTCTGGGTCGTCTCGCGTTTTTCAAACCGTAGAGGGGACGCGAGCGTCGAGTGCGTCATTGCGGTTCATACGTCACTCTAGGTCGCGGTCATTCTAGTAAGCGCATGCGCCAGGAAACAACGAAATACGAAAGACGAGGCACGCACCGGATAATCGTGGCATAAACGCCGAGCCATCTGGTTTCTTCTACTAACGGCAAAAAGGATAGCGTGAGCAAAGGGCCGGGGGCGAGAACTCGGCATCATTAATCAGACGCTATAAGTCGCGATCGTCTGCTACCCAAGCCGTAAGCGCACTAAACAGTAACAACAGGTCGAGATACGTAGCGAGAGCATACGGGGCAAGCACCCAAGCCGTTGGTTTTGCTGGGACGGTAGCAATCGGTCCAACACTCCTTCACTATCTATCCGTGGCTACAAGCTGCGATTGTTTAGCAAGCGTACGTACGAGAAGGCGATGAACAAAGAGGAACACACCGGTAGATCATAGGATATATGGGCCGGGTAGAGCCATTTCATCTCGTTCGCCTGTTAACACTCAAGTAAGCATGAGGATCGGAAGCAATAAGCTAAAAACACGCACCGAAGAGTATGATATAGATGCGTCGGAGTCGCTGATTGGGCGGATAGAATAGCTTGATCCTCATAACCGTATTCCCCATCGATAGCGTTAGAGGCGAGACCGTGGTGGACGTCGAGAGTGAGAAGTTAAACGGTCATGTGACGTATCAACCACGTAATCAGTCACATGACACATTGTTGCTTCTCATTCCCGACCACCACCTGCGCTCTACTGTACCACATCGATCAGCCGCATCACTAGCGTTGTCGATCAGAAAAACGATAATAGCGGCTAATCTACTTGCATTACCGACACCGATGTCGTACTCTAAGTATGGCTTTTGGCTTGTTGCTTCCTGATCCGCGTGCTGACCTGAACGTCAGTAAACGAGCGAGACGAAAAGTCTTATCTGGCCGCCTATACCATATAACTTCCCGGTCCAGGTACGCTCCTCTTTAATAATTGTCCTCTGAAGTGACTGACTTATCAACCATGTAGCATGCATTCACATAACCCGCCACTTCTCATTCTCGATCTTCACCTCGGCTCCGCCATCAGCGCTGCCGATTGGGAATACGATTATAACGACCAGACCGTTCTCTTCGCACGACTAGCGGCCCCAACGCATCTGTATCGTACTATTTGGTGCGTGCTTTTGACTCGTTATTTTCCGAGCCGTCTGCTGACTGGAACGTTAGCAGACGAGCGAGACGAAAGTCTTACCTTGGCGTGTATATCCGTATACCCTATGATTTACCGGTGCGTTCCTCTTCATTCGTCGTCTTCTTTTATGTACGCTCGCTGAACAATCGCGGCTTGTAGCCACGGATAGATAGTGAAGGACTGCTAAGCCGACTGCCGTCGTCCCATCCTATTCGCCGTACGTGAAAGGAACCAGGCGGTTTGATAGTTATGCCACGATTGTCCGGTGCGTACCTTATATCTCGTATTTCGTATTTCCTCTCTCGGCGCATGCGCTTGTTAGAACGATCACGACGGCGCCCTCAACGCCCACTCTCCGCCGTCGAGATAAGCGAGACAATCAGGTTTATATTGCGACCCTTCGGTACGTATCTTTTCGTTCCTTTCGCAAGCCATTGCACAGCACTTCACTGTGGTTTCGACAAGCGCTGGCCCGCAAGGCTGGCGCTTGGCTGGCGCTTGGCTGGAGGTTGGCTGGCGCTTGGCTGGAGAGCGGACCGAGCGCTTAAGGCTGACGCAAGGCCACGCTTGGCTGGACCTGGCTGGACCTGGCTGGCCGAATTAACTAATACGATCGTCAGGGTACTGTTCAAACAAACAATGTTGATCATCTGTCAGCCCCAAGTCGCGAGCCTTAGAGTCAACCACAACCGCGACCCCCTTGCTGCCGCCACGTCGCACACCGTACACCACGACAACGCCCGAAATGGACCCGGATCGCGTCATCAAAGCGCACAGGAGGGCGCAAGAGGTGAGTGGGTTAGTTTATTTATTAATTTCGCGTTGTCTGACTTCTCCCAAGACCGGCCAAAGCATAGATACGTACCTCGGACTCGACGAGGACTTGTGCGACTGCGATCGTTGCTATGAGCGCGTGACCATTCCGCAACGACTTGCTACGATCAAGAAACATCGCCAAAGATACGGCCATACTCGAGCGAACGCTCGCGCTGGACCCTCGAGATCGCGAGGTCGGGACCCCACTCCTCCGACATCCCCCGCTCTACGACCAAACAAGAATGACTTAGACGAAAACATGGAAATTGAGCTTGAGGATCAGATGGAGTTAGACATTCCCCCCAACCCTTGCCTTCTTGCTCCCTCGCCCCCTCTCGTTCCGATGCCTCGGGGCATGTCTGGGTCTTGCTCTCACTCAGGGTCTCACTCTATACGTTCTAGGTCTCGTTCTCGGTCTCGGTCTACTAGGTCTCGGTCGACTAATTCTCGGTCTATGCGCTCTCGGTCTGATTCTCAGTCTCGTTTGCACAGCCCATCCCCCCTTCGGCCCCAATCACCTGTCCGCTCACGCTCTCACTCGCACTCTAGTCGTGAGGATGACAAGCGGCCCGAGTTTTTTCCGATCAACCCCGAAGAAGACGCCGCGTTCTACGCGCGACTACTTGAGGAGGACGAGATCGCACAGTCACCCCCATTACACCCGGGCGCTGTCGAACCACCAGCCGGGGGAGATGATGGCAATATTGGTGCTGATGAGGGTGCTGAGGGCGACGAGGGTGACGAGGATGACCACGGCGGAGAGGGAGATCCAAACCCAGACGAGGAACCCGGGCCTGGCCCACACGTTCCAGAAATGTTCGTTCCCCCAGAGTTTGGGGATGATCCTGACGAGCCTGGTCTGGACGATGCCGGTGTTCCCGCGTTTGAAGAGCACCCAGTGCTCCGAAACATCTACCTTCGCACTTGGATCCAGGCTGCGTTCTACGGCGCCACACACAACGCGGTTCAAGCTATGCTTGAATCGCACAAACTCGGGCTCCTGGCAACCACGACCTTTGCCGACCTCCCAGAACAGCTGGTCGAAAATGTTGCTAAGATGCCGACTACTCTCCGAGCTCTCAAACGGCGCCTCTCAATCGACTTTTCTGATATCATTATTATCTATGTATTATGTCCAATGTGCGGAATGCGATACACAATGCAACAAATGAACAACGCCCGAACCTCTCAGTCGCACGATCAGGGACCTGCTGAGTCAGCTTGGCTGCCTTGTCCTTCTCCTCGGTCTCCACCCCTCCATCAATCTCCTCCGTATCCCCATTAATTCCTTCCTCCTCCTCCATTGCACTCTCCTCGACCCAAACTGGTGCTTTTGCTGGCGCCTTCAAACGACGACTGGATGACTTTGGGGTGGGTGTGGCGTGCGAGAGATTGGGAGCTGGGACGGGCGTCGCGCGCGAGGGTTTGGGGGGCAGTGTTGGTGTGCGCTCGCTCGACGATTCGGCCAAACGCGCCCGTGCGCGCTCCCGGGCCGCAATCTGGGCTCGAAGGTCGGCTATCTCATCGTCGAGCTCGGCCGAGGTTTTGATGTCTTGTTTGGGACCTATAAAGGTACGTCAGCGAATAAAAAAACACGATGAAAGCGACTTACGAGTTTGCTCGCGAGCGGGACTTGAGCTCATGTCGAGCTCAATAGGCGTAGGCGCTTCGGTAAGCTGAGCCAATTTTTTGCGCTCAGAGTCGGACTTTGAGTCGGAGGCACGAGATGCAGAGGAAGATTCGTCGTCGCCTACAAAAAAGGTAAGCACAGATACCTAATGTGAAATATACGATACTTACTATCGCTGCTCGTTTCGTCCGAACTGCTCGACTTTGGATCCTCGACATCCTTCAAAGGATCGCGCGGCTCGGTGTCTAAGAAATTGTTAGTAACAACAACTTATTCGTTCAACGTACTAACCTGAACAAAAAACAGGAGCCGGGATCGGGGCAAGTTGGGATGCCGCCACGCTGTTGCTCAACTTGCGTGTGGTTTGGGGCGGGGTCGGATGCACAGAAGTCGCTCGACGCGCTGAAAAATGTGAGTTACTGTCAGTTTACGCGCATACATTGTCACTCACCGGTTGCGGAAACCGGACTTGCCGCGTTTTCGACTTGTGGCAAACTCTGCAAGCGCGAGTGGCTAGCGCGAAGGGTCGTCACTGGCGTCGACAACGCCTGCGGGCGATCTGGTACGTATTTCTGTTTCTTTTTAGGCGGGGAGCGATCTGACTGCATGGTAGGTCGAATGCGAGCGGGGTGGTTGAGGTTGGGAATGGGAGGGGCTGAGACGAGCGTCGGGATTTACTGGAGGTGGGAACAGGAGAACGGTCTAGCCTCATAGCAACGGGTTCGGATCTTGTATTTCGAAGTGCCACATAGCCCGTAGCGTATAACTTGTATTATATCGTCACGGATCAATCGTATTCTATTATTAAACTCTCCGACACATATAAGTGTAAATAGTGAATAAAGAAAAGAAAGGGAAGCAAGCGATCAAGATGCAGGCGAGTGACGCCATATTATTTACCAATCAGGAGGGCGTGACATATCAACATGTTGCGATGACGCCTCTTTTCATCACATTAATCCACCGTTCCTTGCATCACCACCACTCTTTGCATCACAATATACAAAAGTCCACGGGTTTTTGCCCGAATGTCTTTATTTTATACACGGGTATGACACTCATACGTTGCATAGAATCTAATTTTCCTAGCATTCTATAAATTTCTTTACGCTCAGCGATGGCGGGTTTAGTTGTTTGTGACCGATGCGGAGCTGAGGTGTGACTGCCGATGGGGATTTGATCAATAACCTTACGTTGCTGTCATGTAATTGGCTGAGAAGCTTAACATGTGGTCGTATACACCGTATTTCTCACTCAAATATCTTGTTCCACCGCAAGTACGTTCGGATTAACCCTGCGGTCAATCGGATTCCTTTGAAAGGACGACCACAAGCATTACAGGTGGGACAGGACAAACAATATTCGCTAGTGCAAGGACCGGTGGATTACTGTATCACACGCATAATATTTATTCGCATTCGGACATTGGTCCCGATACAACGTCACGACGTAGCGCTCTTCTTCGTGCGCCCCTTCGCAAGCGTTGTGGACCGAGCATCGGCGGTGGGACCGAGGCCAGCCGTCCGCCTTCGGATCGCGTTGTCCCGGTCTTCGACTCACGCCCAAAGCGTCCGGCAATAATATGCCAGGACGACTTACGTCGTTAGGCGGTCGTGAGTTGAAAAACCGAGGCAGCTCGTCCCGAAGACGGGACAGGCTGGCCGCGCCACGCAGCGATCGAACTCGCATTCCACACATAAAGTGCAAACGGAATGCGAGCCGAATCGCGCATCTCCGTCCGCGTTGTTGTCCTCGCTCCTTAGCTCTAAGCTCATGCTCGAGGAAAGAAGGTCGGCGGCGCAACGAGCTGGGCGTGACGGACGATGCGCGAGGGCCGTTTCGGGGATGCGGGTCGATTTTTGCGGGTCGCGGTGATTGTCGTGGACGTCTGAACGTTACCCGAACATCGTCACGTGCCTAAATATGGCGGGACCCTCGGGCCGTAAACAAAGCCCTGGATCACGCGACCGATGCCGGCGAACGGAACCGACGGCGCGCGTCATGAGTGTATTGTATATAATGATGAACTCGTGATAAAAAATTGAACTCTCCAACGCATACAAAAAGAAACAAAGAAAAAGGGGGAGGGGAGGGGGAAGGGGCGTGAAGGTTACCAGCAATATCATATAACTTACTAATCAGGTACGTATGACGCATCGATGGAGTTGCCATGACACCAAGATTGGCCGCACCCGCAACACTCGGAGTCGCCACCCGTGTATGGCCGGAAGAACCAAAGGTATGGTTATGATTCCTATATTTGATTTCACGTATCCATCCTAACCGAGATCATACATATGACGTCAGTGTAGCTCTATTTCGATCAGTAGAGCCCCTATACTCCCGTTTAGGAATCAGAACTCCCCTCGTTCTTTGATGATCATTGTGTTTTGTTTCGCGGCAAATCTATTTGTTTATTGAGCTGCCGCTCATTATACCGCGTTCCATTTGCTGCTCCACACTGTTATACGAAACCAAGAGTATTTAATTATTTATCAAAACGAAAAAGACTGAGTAGCAAGGATATATATATAAAAAAAAAACCTAAAATTACATTGATCGAGCGGCGGAGACGTATGAGAGAGTCAAATTAGTCGACGTCCATACCCGTAAAAGAGTCGGTTGCGTTATTGAACCGGGGCAACTCGTCAAGATTCCCTTCCAACTCGCGGTCGGTTGCGTTATTGAGCCGGGATATCTCCTCGAGATTTCCTTCCAATTCGCGCAGTTGAGCTTTCTGATCCTCGATTACGCGGCGCATTTCGGCCAGCCTCGTGCGGAAACGAGCGGTATCGTCGCTTTTGCAAACAGTTGTCAGTCCCCAGTCCCGGCTGGCAGTGCGTAAGTAGTTCGACTCACTCCAAGCACTTCGTCCTTCGGACGACCTCCTCAACCAACTTGCGCTCGCTGTTGAATCGCGGGGCTTTGAATTCGACACAGACCGTATCGTCCCGATGCGCGGAGCGGCAGCATAGTGGGCACTTGAGTGGTTTTCTATCACCCCTACAGGCCGCACACCACGAGTCCCAGCAAGTTACGCAGTAGACGTGGCCTGGACTCGCCGTTAATAGATGTTGCACTTTGATCGAGACGAACTTACCGCAACCCCTAAGAGCCCTCGAGTCGCTGCTCGGTTGCCATTGTTGGCACGTCGGGCAGCTAAAATGGCTGTCGAATTCCTCGACGATCGTAAACTCCCTTTTGTCGGAGGGCAACGGTGCCTTGACGTTGATGTCCTGGAAGTTATCGATCGTGGTTGCCGTCGAGGCCGTGCTGACGGCCGGAGCGGCGTTAGCGACGTCGAGTGCGTCTACATCAACATGGATAGGGGCGTCGACGTCAATATAGACGGGGGCGTTGACGTCGATGTGCTCAGGAGTGGGGATCATCGTGGTCGTGAATAGGAGAAGCGACGAAACGCGACGGAGTAATATAAGAACGCGACCCTGAACACGTGACAATCATTGTCATCGAGGAACCGATCTCGAGCGTGATTCTCTTCGTCTCTGCCCCGCCACCACTTGCAGACTCCACCGCCAGGAAATGCCGGAACCTCTCTCGAAATACTTTTTCGTCTGCTGCTGCACGTGCGAGAGCCTATTCGATACCAGCAATAACGCTACCCCAGGCTCCACAGTTGAGAACGAGGATAATGCAATTTGGGTTATCCCGGGGTGCTGTAAGTCTGGTCGCGCTCTATAATTTATGCCTGCTAACGTGTCGACTCTCCGCTAGCCCATGTGATATGCGACGGATGCTACGGGAACGCTAGGGCTAGCAGCCTCACAATCCTAGTATGCAAGGATTGCGAGAAGGAGAACAAGGCGAAGTCCAGGAAGGTCGTGCGGAACCTGGGCGCGATACGTATTTTCCTCTCCGAGACGATTGCTCCTCCATCGGACGTGTTCCGTCGCCACCAGCATGAGCTAGACCAAGCACAGTACGTCCAAATTTTCAGTCTAATTTAGTTCTCGCGGTTAATTCGTTTGGGCAGAGCTAGGAACAACCGGGTGAGGACTGAGGCTGCCGAAATGATAGCCGAATGGGAGGTTCTCAAAAGCAAGCTGGCCGATGCGGCGCGGAAACTTGAAACGTTTGTCAAGGAGCACACCCCCGTCCCTGATGATCTGTCGATGTAGACTAACTGGAATGCACACGACTCTTCGGTGTTCAAGAAATTGCGTTTCCATGTAGATACCAGTTGATCAATCCATCGCTCTCTTCTCGTCTCTCTCTCTGCTTTCCTGCGGTCTCGTATCATGTAACGTTGCACTGTAGGGCCATGCCCCGCGACGACAATAAACAGGTGATCTAAAAAAATTCATTCATCGCTAGGACGCCATAGTTAACCCGTTGTGCAGGTGTAAACCCCATCCAAAGACGTATAGAAGGCTACAGGTGACAAATGTACATACACATTAACGGAGCGAAGGAGTTCATGGGACGATCAAGTCGTAAAATATGGTACGATCGCTGCGCACAACCCACCATGCCGATATAAATAGCCATCCATATGCTCGGTCGGCAGCACCCATGTTTGGTTACAGGTTGAGCAACGTGCGCTGAGCTGAACGTTGCGCAACGCTTTATCGGTCGTTTCGGTATGCGTAACAATCCAGACTTTCCGGCGGCGGCGCGGGCGCTCATCATCGCCCGGTTGATTGGTCGGCGTGCAAGAACAAACGGAAAGTAGGTGTGGAAGCTCCTTTCCGAGAGGGCGGCTATCGAAAGGAGAGAACAACCACATTAGTGGCCGTTCATACCTTGCCATGTACAAGATGTCCGAGTGACCGCATGCAACGCCATCGCTCAGCCAGCAATCGAGTAGATTGTACCGTGCCTGGTCCCCACGATCAACCACGCTCGTGGTAATTCGTGCGATCATGATCGCCATGAATGCTGGGGAAAGTTTCTGGTTGAAACAACCTAGAATCACATCGAACGGGCCACCGCTGGTTGGATAACATGCAGCAAATGTAAGTCGCAAAAGCTCTGACGCGAATCTGCATCGTGAGCAACGTACCGGTTCATCCACGTCTGTACCGCCCTAATCTCCTTGGCCGAAGAAAGAGGATGACCGCAGCATATTAAAAATCCACGGGTATAACGGGCGCGTGCGACAATAGTCTTCAAAGAAGCCAGCGTATGACCGAAGAACTGGTGCGGAAAGAATGTTAACGCGAAACCAAATGACCACATAAACAAAACACAACCTCAACTGGTGCAAGAGAAGAAGTGTGCGAGACTTGATAACCGAGTGGCGAAGAAGTCCCATGCGTTATATACACTACGAAAAGTTCGAATGAGCCAGCTGGCCATGCACTGATATATGAGAGGAATTTAGCGCAAGAGCTAAGCCGGTGCACGAACAAACGCACTAGTACTCCGAGGCTTCAGGCTTGGCGCCGATTTCTTCGAGTTTTCTCGGTTCCACAAGGCACTAAGGTATGTTAGCACGATACTGATTAGTAATGGATCACACTAGTCGACTTACAGGCCAACCATACGCTTTCCAGCGCCCCAAAACTAGCGCGCAAAGATGTTTTGTATGCGGCCAAAACTGGTCGAGGTAATATATTACCATTACCATGCGAGGTGCAGCTTTATTTCGTTGTTGAACGCTTAGCTGCGGCGCAGGCTGCACGTAGTGCTGTGGTTTAAATAAGATTCAAGTTAAAATATTATCCGATACCGCTTTAATCCCTCTCTCACTTACTGGATATATACCGCGCTCTTTGTGATTCCAACACCAGGGGCATACGAACTCTGCAATCGCTTTCTTGGTATCAGGTTCGTCCGGTCGACCCAAACAGTTCCGCAGGATCAGACACGCTCGACTCTTGCCGTACGGGTTTAGCGATCCAGGATAGCAGAGATAGTCTCTGCATTGGGTGCACTGAACGAGACATTCGGGAACCGATAAATTACAGAGACAGCAGAGCGGTTTTTTCAGCTCCTCTTCCTCGAATGCGACCTGGGGAGGAACGTCGTTGTTCATGACCTGATTCCGGTAGATGTAAGCATAGAACGCTTTATCGCTATTCCCTCCTGCTTGACTAACCTCATACCATCTATCTGACTGCTCCTGACCTTCGGTCGAATCGACCTCCATATGATCTTCTACCTCTCGCTAGTAATGTTTAGCATACAATGATGAGTCGGGCTGTAAGACACTCACTTCGTCCATGGCTTGGAGTAGCCGCACGGAGAACTCTTCTATGTTCACATTTAAATGAAAGTCGATGTTTTCGGTATTCCGACCTATAATTGGCTTGTGGCCAACGTAGACCACGGCACCATATCCTCCTCCGTGTATGCAGGCGCCAATATCGGATATCAAATCGAACGTATCTCGGCATTTTAGGGAAACGCTGACGACAAGGAGTAGTTCGCACTTTTTGGCTGCTTCAAGTATCGCGATTCGTAGTTTGCCCCCAGGCAACAAATCGCTTGCCATTCGACTTTGAACGGCGGGGCGTAAAAACCTCAGACCCGGCGGCCCTATAAGTCGCTGGCTTCGAATCTTTTTCGCTAGATCAACATAGCCACGTGAGTGATTGAAACAAAAAAGCAGATAGGCACGAGGGAGAGAGCGATGTCTACCAAGGTAGATTCGTAGAGTGGAACAGACAAAGTCCGGTATATGTGGGTTAAGGAGGGATTACACACTCACCTGCTTCAGTACACGGTGGACAAGCTACGCTACGACCCAAGAGTAGCTCTTGTTCGATATGCGGCGCCTCTTGAGCGTCCACGCCGGGGCAAGACGCAGTGAGGCAGCGTAACCAGCGGTTATCCCCGTACATCATGATCACGCGGGAGCTCGAATCGCCTTTTCTTTCTTCGGCTGCCTGAACCGCCTGAGCTGCCTGATCGTCGAGTCCGTCGATGTTCTTCGTCAAGCACTGCACCACACGCTGCTCTTGGAACCCACGCCGAAGAACGCGGTGGAAATAGCTTGGGTCCACATGTCGCATCTGCATCCTTAAATCGGTTGTCAACTTATTAAACGCCGCGAGCTTGTCTTCACGAAGGCGTTCAACATTCATATTAGATGTCGAACATTCTTCAATCGCGTTCTGCAAAGTCGTCTGACATTTAAAATTATCATGCGACAAGGTAACCAATTCGCTTGTACTCTGCTGGATAGTAGTTGGTCTATAAGTCGCATACAGTAAACGTGCAGAATACTCACAGGCATCCCGGATGCAGAAGACACTCCAGGACCACACACCACTATCATTCTTTCTGTCTCCGCGATTGTCTTTATCACCGCAGCACAGCGTGACGAGTGTTGTTCAGAAAAGTCATATATGATACCAGGAGCAGTATTCGTTTTCGTCGCTGAAGCCATGTTGTTATATCGGAAGAGGAGCTAGTAAGTCCAACCCAAGGAAGAAAAAAACGCGATCGACCTAGCTGAGGTTGCTGAGAGTTCTCTATCACGATCGAGCACGTGTAAGGCTGATCTGTCAGCCACCGTTACATGTTATGCTCAGGGTTTTGATTGACCCTGGTTACGACAGTAACCCGCCACCTTTCGACAACGACCATCATTCCCTCTGCGTCCAGTTACATATATCGTGCGATGGCGGGAACGACAATGAGGGATATCATGCCAGGAGCCCCCGGTTAACCGGGTGACACTTCCAATCGTGGACCAGATGCCCAGCCAACGAACAGGAAACAACCGAGCCGAAAATCGACTGGTGGGCTGGCTACGCGCGTGAGACGTAAGTGTTTAGATAGTACAACGTTAAGGGAATTACACTCACAGTTGAACCAGCCAATCTTCTGGGTTTGTGCGAGGGATATTTTGGTTAGTTCGACGCGCATTCCGTAGCTAGAATCCCACTGAGTGATTCCGCGTAGTCCCCTGGGCCTTTCCAACGACTTCCAACTCAGGTTTCGCCGAATGACCAACTCTACTCTTAAAGCGGCTCCGTTAGTCTATCTTGGTGAGAGTATATTAGTTTCTATATGTAGCGCCGTACTGACCTGTGAGAATGCTTACGTATACTGATAGCGGTTGGTGTATTGGCGCCATTACAGTCCCCCTCCCTGTAGTTCTATTAGACTAGTAGTTGGAATCGCCGAATATATGCGTCTTAGTTGTCTTTTGCCATCGACCCGCTGGTTATCATATGCTCCTTGCATAATTTCCGGTCACATTAGAAGTCCAACCAATTTATGTGAGGCACAGCAGCGACTGAATTTGGACATTGGGAAAAATATATATATCATCGCGAACCTCGATACTAAAACTAATTGAGCAAGTCGTCAATGGTTCGCGGTTTATTGGCATTCTGGCCAGCTATCGTCCAAGGTTTGTCGTGTGTAGGTCGCTCCTCCTGTGTGCCGGTTGGCTTCCTGGACATCTAACGGTCATAATGTAAGTATAGCCAACTAATGGAGGAAGCATGAATGCTCACCGATACCTTCATCTCGACCATGGTCAAAGGGTCGAACGTGAACCGCTCCGTGGCCAGATCCCACACTTCCTGCATGATTATCGTACCGTGGGCGTTGAAGGTATTACGATTACCTTTGAAAATTGCAATGTGAAGCTCGAGCGAGCAACAAGTGGAAGTGAAAAAGCAAAAGAGCTCGTCGAATTTCTCCGAAGTATGAATCACCGCCCAGCGAGGCGACTGGTCCCAGCAGCCGCACAACGAAGGTATCATCGGCAGTTCGAAACCGAGTGGACGACTCGCATGTGGCGCATGCTCGAGTTTACTCACTTCAAGCGGCCCTTTCCCCCAGCTCGGTCGATCCATCAGGATAAATCCCGTGTGCTGACGGGCTTCCGGTGATTTGGCCCAGGTTCGGAGGAGGGAGCCTGCAAATGGTGCCCCAAAGTAGTACAAGTGGACGAACAGCTCGGGAAGAATGCCGATATACTGCCACGGCAGTACCGCTGGCGCAGAGGGTAGGGCAATTGAATGCCACGGGCGTCTGACAGTGCGAGAGATATATCTAGAAGCACAAAGACAGGAAAGATATACACTCACATATTGACTGTTTGATAAATGGAGCCAAGAGTCTCCTCGTTGAATAGATTCATTCCACAAGTAATCGGGAATAGTCGTGCGGACAGTGCATCGCGCGCCAAAAAAGTCAAGTTGAGCGTATGCATGTCAAGAAAATCGTGCTCGGAAATCTGCTCAGGACCCTCGGAGTCGTTTTCCGACGTGACCCACCATCCTCCCGAGGGATTGCTTTCCGTGAGGAAGAGAACCGCGAGGTGGTATGGCGCGGCCGGGAGCAGTCTGGCTTTTTGTGAGGACGAGACGATAGATAGGGAACGACATTTAACCACTCACTGCTCTCGTATTTGTTCTGCTGTCCTCTCAGAAACGTGATTCAGAAGTAAGGTCCTTACGGAGATGACATGGATTTCAAATAGACCGAGTGCAGAACAGAGCTGCGAAGTGAGGGATTCGGCCAAGGTCGTAAGCGTTTTGAGGTGAAAAACCACGAGAGCAACAGACGGTTTGATGGCCAGTCTTCTTGTTGCTCTATAGCCTCGGTTGATGAGATACTAAGCGAAAATCAGTGGCGACAAAAATGCGGGAAACTTTCACTTTACGTCTAGCGATGAGAACTTATCTTGTACCAGACATTCTGGGCACCGAAAGTTTCGCTGTCGATTGGTCACCATATCTTGAGGAACAGTGACGCACGGCCGGGATTCCGGGGGAACAAGATCGGTGGGCAGGCGTTCAGACTGTTCCATGGTATTATAGCAGAATCCGCGATCACAGATGCTACAGTCCATTATCGACCCTCCATCTTCGCAATAATAGCAGTACTAGATATGAGGGTAGTGAGTTAGACTCAGCGAACGAACGAAAAAGTGAAAGGCGGAGAGAAGAAGCGAGTGAACCAACAAAAAACGAACAAAATGGTAAAAAAGAAACGTACGCGATCCTTTTTACTATTGAATGTGACGCGCACATTTTGTCCTAGCCAACGTTGTATAAGCCGGAACAATCTAACCTCACAAGCGAGTCAAGCGCTATACTTACGTTTTGGTGCATTGTTAACGGGGTCCTGGCCAGACATAGTAGCGTGCTGCTGTGGTATTAGGCGACGAGCAGTCCTTTCTGCACGTGTTACGGGTTCCTAACCCACGTGGTAATGATCGTTCGCTCAAGGTTTGCAATTAAATCCAAAACAGCGCAAGTTGTTGATCGTAAAATGGGAAAATAAATTCAAAAGCTAGCGCTACCTGGGTGTACAAGATGAAAGTATTAAACGCTCGTGGTCACATCAGTGTTTAGATATCTGCCTGATTCGCGTTGGTCGTGGCCCCTCGTGGAAATTCGTCCTCTCGAGATCGCGAGCGTGGCTACCGGGGGAGCGAGAGGAAGCTGAAGCGTCGGGAACGGTGGGAGCAGCGGGTGCAACGGGGGTCACAGGAGCTGCAGAAGCACCCGGGGCGGAGACACTAGCAGGCGCGGCGAGCGGAGTGATGGAAGAGGCGGCGGGATTACCTCCACGGATGCCATGAATCAACCCGAGGTTGGAATGTCCAGTAGCGATATTAGTCCCCACGCCCTCGAACAGTTTGGACGCAGCCGCATTCGATGCTTCGACATTCTGGAGTTTCGCTCTGGTTCTCAAAATGAGCGAATTGGTCGCCAGTGTTCGTGGGTCTAAAGCTATTAACACCGGACTTCAGTGGTATGGAGAGTAACGAGACGATATATGGGACGTACCACAAGTGACCGGGTCTGCACCTCGGGTTTGCTGCACAGGCGCCAATAAAGAACGAGGTTCAACTGTATCTGTACGCATATCTGAAGCAAGTTAATCAATAGTGGTTGATTCGCACAGCCGAGACAAACTTACTTGCATCGTTCTCGCCGTGAACGGACCCCTGCTGCGTACTCCAGTCCGACTGCGATTGAGTTGCAGCCGGTTGCTACGACCGATATAAGATAAAGGCTATCACAGGGAGAAGGTGCGTACCTTAGGGAATACCTGAGTGAGAGGGTACCGAACTGACGTTTCGCCGCTCGAAGAGTTTGGAGCTGGCGAATTAGCTCGAGGCTCGAGGCTGATAGTCGAAACAGAAACCGCCAGGTTTCCCGTGTCAAGAGGCTGTAGGCTCGGGGCTGAAGGCCGAGGGGACGTTTCTTCAGGCTGGGGAGGCAATGACTGCGCGCTCGACCCACTTGGCTGCTGATCGCCCGAGCGTATAGCAGCGTTTCGACGGTCCGGAAAGTCGAGGGGCACTAATCCGGCTGGGATCGATAATAACGAAGGGCCGAGGCCGGAGAGACCGATCGAGTTCGAACCAAGATGATCCGTAGCAGGGCGTAGTTCCTGGTCGTCGATCGGCGGAAGTGGAGAGGCCGATCGGCGTGGAGTTGTTGACGGGCGTGGAGGGGTTTGTGGGTGCGGAGGGGTTTGTGGGTGCGGAGGGGTTTGTGGGTGCGGAGGGGTTGGTAGGCGCGGAGAGGTCGGCGGACGTGGAGAGGTCGGTGGGCGCGGAGGGGTCGGTGGGTGAAGAGGGGTCGGTGGGTGAAGAGGGGTCGACGGGCGCGGAGAAGTCGGTTCGAACACGGGAGTCGATATGCGTGCTCTGTCTTCGGGTATTTCGTCCCCGTCCACCGCCATCGCATCTCCAGGGGTTGACTCGTCGGTCTGCTGCGTGCTCGAGGTCGCCGCGTCCTGCATTGATTCCCGCCTGCCATGCTCCGTTGCCTTGCCCTTGCCCTTGCCCGTGCCCGTGCCCTTGCCCTTGCCCTTCCTCTTCCCAGCTACCAGCCTCCGCTTCGCCTTAGCGCCGGGTTTGTTAGCCGTCCTGATTTTTTCCAACGCCTTCTCCATCGCCTTCGTTTTCGCGCTCTTTTGGGCTAGTTCCTTGGCCCTCGCTACCCATCCAGTCCCAAACGCCTCATGAGCTACGTTCTGACTCGTGCTAGCCTGCCCAGTGTTCTCGCTTCCAGCCCCTCCCGTACCGTCTATTTCCATGTCAGGGTCGGGCTCCCCCTCCGCATCAATGTCTCCTCCCCCATCTACCTCGCCCCCGGCCCCGCCTGTAGGTCTAGGAGAAGGGAGGTCTGGAGCCATCAGAGGCGGGGCGGTCTTCACCAGGTGAGCCCAAGCCGGGTTATCGTCGACCCACCAGTTCGGCTGCTCCTCAGTCGGACGAATGTAGTTGAATACGCGCGAGGGACCAACTGTTTCTTGCCACGGCAATGTGTGTTCGAGCTCGGGCCACTGTAGGGCATACGTATATCCAGCCTCCGTACGTACCCACCAAACTGCTTCTGTCCTGTAAATATACATGAGAACTTTATCAATCGAGTGAACGCAATTACTTACCCGTTACGCCAGCACGGGTCCGAGTCGTAAGTCATCGAAACAATGTGCGAGACCTTCATGTATTCATAGTGCTGCTGGCCGTATCCTAGGTTCCACCACCCAGCCATTACTTGATGCCGCGCCGTGCCCGACAACGACGCAACATAGCCTGCAAGCTGGATTCGGGCGAACTGGGACTCGCCCCTGGCGTGCGCTGGGGTTAGGTTTCGCGCACGACCATTTATATAGAAGATGAAGCGGGCGAGGGTACGTGCGATACCTGGCGAATGAAAACACTGGTGAGCGGGCAAACCTGTTTCGCAACTCAATGTACTTACATCCTCCTTTTAAAACCGGGGCCCCATGCTCCTCAATGTATAATTGATATCGTTCCCGGCGAGTAATGAGGTTTCCGTTCTTGTTGTAGGACATCGCGCCGAGATTCTTTCGTGACGAAGGGGTACGAGCAACTACGACAAGGCGGGTTGGTCGTAATGAATAGAGATTGTTTGGCACGTGTTTGACCACCCCAAACCCCGGGTTCTTCAGGGCATCACGTCAGCCATAAGGAGATGTATATACCCGAATAAGGGAATAATAAGATATCACTCACCACACTGATTAACCTTGGTGCCCGTTGCCCTCGCCCCTCTTGTGTTTTTTTCTTTTCTTTTCTTTTCTTTTCTTTTCCCGTTACTCTGGTATACTTAAGAGAGTTCGACGTATAACGATATTTGTATTATTACGAATCAGGCAGGTTTACACTACTGACTAACGTATAAGCCGTGAGTCACGATAACTAATCGAGTTTGAGTGGGGGGGAGAGACGGAGATGGCGGGCGTATCGGTTGTTGTCCGAGTTGTCGGCGGTTGTTCGAG
>WSLO01000343.1:1502-18828 GCA_019677385.1 Ceratobasidium sp. 392
GGCAGGGAGTCATCCCCAGTATCTGGGAGGCCGTACCATCGAGAACTTCATGGTCTTGGGGGAGGCTGGTCGCGGGGCATATGGGATGGTGAAAAGAGCCAGGGAGTTTAAGATAGATGGGAGCTTAGGGGTAAGTGTGAGATTTTATAAGCTTTATTTCTCAGCCGCTGAACCGCCAACAGCCCAATGTTATTATTAAACAAATCATCAAGTCACGTATCCTCGCCGACTGCTGGAAAAAGCACCCCATACATGGCACTATCCCCATCGAAATCTATGTAATGAATGCTCTGTCATCCACTTCCTTCAAGTTGCCCCACAAAAGACCCTGGGATCCGTCTCGCTATCTGTCGGCCTATCCGGATTCGAAGTCGATCAAAGATACACCGGTGTCACCGGCCCTGCGCCCCCACTCTCCCCGTACTTATAACATCGACTTCCAGTCTACGCCTTGGGAGTGGATAGAAGGCCAAGTGGTCAAGGGACACCCAAGCATCTGTCCCTTGCTTGATTTTTGGGAGGACGCTCACTTTTACTACCTCCTGCTCCCCTCGTCTTCTCCGTCATTCCCAAAAATAGATGGCCGCGAGTTCCCGGGTATGAGTTCTAGAGATTCGCCTCCGAACGACTTGTTCGACCTAGTTGAGATGTATCCCCAGGGCTTGCCAGGTTTCTTGATACGAAGCTACCTTGGGCAGATGGCAGATGCCTTGGCGTTCTTGCACGGCAAAGGTATATGTCATCGAGACATCAAGGACGAGAACGTTGGTGCGTGGATTAGTGTTTGCCGAGTCTTCTGTAGTCTAAAGCTTCTCGATAGTGCTCGGTCCGGCTGGTAGATGTTGGCTAATAGATTTCGGGAGCTCTGGTGTCGTAAGGCGTGGTGGATGGGACACCTTTAGCGGAACGTAAGCAGCTCGCTAGCAAAACGTGTTTTCTTATTGACTTTTCGTCTCAGTCTCGATTATGCGGGGCCTGAAATTCTCCGCGGAGAACGCTATACTGGCCCACCTCAAGACGTATGGGCATTTGGTGTGGTAGCCTACGTGCTCCTTGTCGGCGAATGCCCGTTTTCGTCTGCTCAAGAGGCGCAAGATGGTCTCGCGCCGGATTCGAAGGCCCTAGAAGGATTATTAGAGCGCTGCGGAAATGGTCAGGAGGCGGGATGCGAAGAACCCGATGGGGGTGGGAGGTTAGGCGACGCGTTAGAGCTGGTCAAGGCGTGTCTGTCGATAGATGTTTCCAAGCGACCGACGTTCGAGAAGGTAATGGTCAGCCGGTACCTCGTTGGTGCATCCGGCTGGGCAGAATACGTTCCTCCAAGCGAGCCCGAAGCCAAGTGAGGAGGGGAGAACATTATTAGTTCATTTGTACATTGTCATCAGCTATTCAGATTATATGCGCGGTCCAGATCACGCGTTCGGTCGTACTCGAGTGTATCATTTTTTGTATGCTATCCAATTGTCAATCTACAATATATTTGAACATGAATCCAAAATGTTTTTGAAAACCTTCTATCGTGTTCCTCTGGGCGCCTGTCCGGAGCTTGCAGCTAGGCATGGCCAGGCATGCAGGGAGATACAGGGGTACAATGCGCGTGACTCGGGCGGCTGATAGCATAGAAGCCGAGGGCAAAGGGGATACACAGGGGGCGACATGACAATTGTCATTGACTCGGGAAACTGGAATTTTTTTATCGATGGGTCGTGGGGCTGGCCCAAAATTTCCGATCCGATTCGAGTTCCGGCCCTTAAGTTGCGCCCAAGCTCACTCCACCCGCTGCACCTCTTCCCTCTCCGGCCTCGTCCACGAATACACTCACGAAATATTCTAGTGAGTGTGCTGTCTCGTACATCGTCGACGCGTCTATCCGCGTTGAGCTCGCCGTCTGCGATACGATTGCAAGCTTTATGCGGCGGATGGCTATCTTGCATCCGGATGGACAGGGTTGAGGGTCACTCCACATCCCCCGCTCGCCGTCAATCCTCTCTTATCTACTGCATCGTACTAACTAGCCATCTTCTACCTTAGAATAGATTAAAAAATGGGCAAGGAAAAGACTCACGTTAACGTCGTCGGTGGGTGGATCAGCCGAGCCTTGACCTTGGTTCATCTCACTGACCGTCCTTGCAGTTATCGGCCACGTCGACTCTGGCAAGTCGACCACCACCGGACACTTGATCTACAAGTGCGGTGGTATCGATAAGCGTACCATCGAAAAGTTCGAGAAGGAAGCTGCTGAGCTCGGCAAGGGCTCCTTCAAGTATGGTACGCATACATTCATCTGCCCGATTGTCTTGATGCTGAGATTTATACTTTCTAGCGTGGGTGCTCGACAAGCTCAAGGCCGAGCGTGAGCGTGGTATCACGATTGATATCGCGCTCTGGAAGTTCGAGACCCCGAAGTTCATGGTCACCGTAAGTTTGCCCGAGCCCGTAACCCATGTCCTGCTCTAATGTGATATCGTATAGGTCATTGACGCCCCTGGCCATCGTGACTTCATCAAGAACATGATTACCGGTACCTCCCAGGCTGACTGCGCTATTCTTATCATTGCCGGCGGTACTGGTGAGTTCGAAGCCGGTATCTCCAAGGACGGCCAGACTCGCGAGCACGCTCTCCTCGCCTTCACCCTCGGTGTCCGTCAGCTCATCGTCGCGGTCAACAAGATGGACACCACCAAGGTACGTTACTGATAGAATTTGAAGTTACATGTGGTATTAATCTTGATTACGTTTATAGTGGAGCGAGGACCGCTTCAACGAAATTATCAAGGAAACCTCTGGCTTCATCAAGAAGGTCGGCTACAACCCCAAGGCGGTCGCGTTCGTTCCTATCTCCGGCTGGCACGGTGACAACATGTTGGAGGAGTCCACCAAGTATGTATTATCGCCGCATACATGGTTGCACTTCCTAATTAGATCTACAGCATGCCGTGGTTCAAGGGCTGGACCAAGGAGACCAAGTCCGGTGTCGTCAAGGGCAAGACTCTCCTCGACGCTATCGACGCTATCGAGCCTCCCGTTCGTCCCTCGGATAAGCCTCTCCGTCTCCCGCTCCAGGACGTATACAAGATCGGTGGTATCGGGACAGTGCCCGTCGGTCGTGTCGAGACTGGTATTATCAAGGCTGGCATGGTTGTCAACTTCGCTCCTTCGAACGTGACCACTGAAGTCAAGTCCGTCGAAATGCACCACGAGCAGCTTGTTGAGGGTGTTCCCGGAGACAACGTCGGGTTCAACGTCAAGTACGTTTTTCGCTTGATTTTTTGTACTTTATTCTCATATCCTCTCTAGGAACGTTTCGGTTAAGGATATCCGCCGTGGCAATGTCGCCTCTGACTCGAAGAACGACCCCGCCAAGGAGGCCGCTTCCTTCAACGCCCAGGTCATCGTTCTCAACCACCCCGGTCAGATTGGTGCCGGTTACGCCCCAGTGCTCGATTGCCACACCGCGCACATTGCCTGCAAGTTCGCCGAGCTCATCGAGAAGATCGATCGCCGAACGGGTAAGGTTATGGAAGCGTCGCCCAAGTTCGTCAAGTCTGGTGATGCGTGCATTGTCAAGCTCGTCCCGAGCAAGCCGATGTGTGTCGAGACCTACAACGAGTATCCTCCTCTTGGTCGCTTCGCCGTCCGTGACATGAGGCAGACCGTCGCCGTTGGTGTCATCAAGGCTGGTAAGTGATTGTGCTTCTTCGGTTCTCAACGCATTATTGAATATTGTCCCAATAGTTGAGAAGACCGACGGCAAGGGTGGCAAGGTCACCAAGGCCGCTGAGAAGGCTACGAAGAAGAAGTAAAGATTGCATCGATACCGTCTTCTGTCGTTTCTCTCATTTTTCCATCGCAATTCTGTACTCATTCTTATCACCTGTATGCATTGAACTATTTTAAATGCACTGAAGGAATGGGGTTGGCAAGCCCTTTTATCCCATCTTGCGTGGTTTATTGAGCTTACTTGGCCGTATATGGGCTATCTTGATCAAGGCGGCAATCAGGATTCATTATTTAACGGATCAAAAATGGTTCTAATCACACGCCCGCTTTAGGCATCATTCATTTAGCAAACATGCTTCACTTCTCCGGTAACCGGTACATGTTTTCCCAAATCGCGAGCAACCGTGCGATCAAATACTGAAATTTTGAGGTTGTTAATTCTAAGCAGTGGATGATTGTGAACAACGTACCTTCCATCATGAAATTGAAGCATGATTTTGTTAGCGCTGCGTCCCAACGGCCCTTGGAGTGTTCATCTCGGATAAATGCGTGCTGTGCTTGTACCTCGAGCCACTAAGGAGAGAACTTGATTCATGCATATCGCAGCGGAGCTTACTTCACTTACGCTAAAGGTAACATTAGCGTCCTCCAAGGTCTTCCTGATTAGATCGCGTCCTGCTCTAGGTACATGTGTGTCCTAGCATCCAGCTTGCTTCAGTCGCCGCATTCACTACTCACACATTGATGACACTCACCTGCTTGCCAAATATCATCACAAGCTCGGCATTCACGTCGCCTCGCTCAACTCGAGCTAATGAGTCGTCGTTCTTGCCTTTACCGAGAGTCTTCGAATGGATATCTGTGGCAAAGAAGCAAACTGATGCAAGTATACGGGGGTCAAAGGCAGCCTGGTGTAATAACGTCAGCTACGATCGAGCCTGATATCCACCAACGCTCACCCGGAATGCAAGGTGCCCGCCGAGACACATTCCTGTTGCCGCGATACGGCCTGAACAGTTCGGGAGCGAGGCCAAGAGGTCAACAGAGAGCGTAGCGTCTTCATCATATGCGGCCAGTTCTTTTTGGATCTGTATGCAGAACTTAGAAATTGCATTGAGTAATCTAGTTGCCTAGCCTTGCCTTTAGGTCGTTGCCGAGATCAGTTCCTACGTGAAAATATTAGGATAACAGAAGCCATGATACAACACAGAAGGCTAACCCTTCGTGTCATAGTCAAGAGGCTCTGGGCCAACGAATTCGTGATATGATGACGGGCAAGCTGCGACGTTTAGTTAGACGGTGCGTAGCTCTACCATCACATTGCAACCCACCAACCACATAGCCTTGGCTGGCTATTTGCCCTGCGAACCTTTCAACCGGCCCTGTGACCTGGTAAATTTCACTGAGATGAGGCGATCAGTCAATGTATCAAGGATGAGCAGTCCTGTGATCTCACCTGAACACTACGACTCCTGGAAACTTTGCCTCCGGGTATCCTGCGGTGGATGTTAGTTTATCAGTCACTGATGGGCCAGGGGGGCTCCCACACCTTGGATAACAGGCGAGAGCACGAAGATCCTAATCGTGCCATTGGACGCTGTGATATCGTGGTGGGTCTTGGTGATCAACATGGTGCTCGGTTGGTGTTGGCAGACAGATACAAAACCATGTTCAGCTGTCGAACCTAAGCCGTATATATGCGCCAGTTGTATAACATATCTCGAAGGGTGGGAACATCGATGGTCAGACCTTCACGAAGTTTAGCTCCAAGTGTCGCACAGCGTCTATTACGTGATACAGCTCGGAAGCATCCTGTGATCCGGTCTAGCTTCCGGATATTGGCAATTCTTTACCAACAAACGGCGTCCCCGACACATCAAGGCCCATCGACAGAGTGAGTCTATGATAAATTGCGTAGTATGTGGGAGATATGATGCTGCGGCGCTGCAGTAGCGAAACTATGCGTTGAATTGGGACAGTTGGATGGATGGGGATGGTATTGTGTGGATGGACGGAAATTTGGATTTTAGCTTGGCTGTCTTGTAAGTGGTTTGAGTTGTAGCTAACGCCTACTCTCTGTAGATCAAAATGGCCCCAAAAATTATCAAGAAGCGCACCAAGCCCTTCAAGTGTGTAGACTTGGCTCCCCAAACATCCCAATGACCTAACTCTCTGTCTCAGGCGCCACCAATCGGACCGCTACCACTCTGTAAAGGAGGCATGGAGGAAGCCGAAGGGTATTGATAACAGGGTGCGCAGGCGGTTCAAAGGTCAACTGCCGATGCCCAAGGTACGTCTCTAAAGTATGAATATATCATACGAACGCTCATGAAATGTGTTTGGGTGTAGATTGGGTACGGCTCTAACAAGAAGACTCGCCATCTTCTTCCCAACGGGCTCAAGAAGCTCTTGGTCAACAACGTTCGCGAGCTCGAGCTCCTGTTAATGCACAACAAGAGCTTTGCGGCCGAGATTGCGCATGGTGTGAGCAGCAAGAACCGGGTTGCGATCCTTGAGCGGTGAGTTCCTGGTTTAAGTGCGTGTACCTACAAGTTTAATTGACACTTTTGTCGCAGGGCGCGTGCTCTGAGTGTAAAAGTAACCAACCCTGCAGCGAAACTCCGCTCCGAGGAGTAAGCGTTTGTCTTTCTGGTGCTGTCTTTCTCCTTGCTACCTCTGCATGTATTATGATACATCCCTTTTGCCATACGCATATACACTCTATAAGTGATGCGACATTCACATTCGATGAAACAAAATATGCATTCTTCATATTCAACAACTGGTATTTGACTATCTTCAAAACACGACATATGCGCTCGCATAGCTAACGCTCGAGTCCTTGATATCTACGCATGCACTGCTTTGCTCGTAGCGTACCCATTTGATGGTCGTCTCCTTTCCTTCTCTATTTCCTTTCTCGACTTCGGCCAAAGCGCCGAGCAACACACCAATCGGATGCCTTCCGCAGATAGTGTTCCGAGTTTCGTGCAAATAGGCTGCGAAAGCATCGTGTGTCTGTCCGGCTGTTTTGACATCAGGAGCTGGGCTGGGCAAAGTGAGGATATCAAGGGCAGCTCGGTCAAGCGCAGTAATGCTCTGGTGAATCGGATGCTCGGGATTGGGCTTTGTGCTGCGAGAAAGCTTGACGGGAGGGGTAGTAGTTGGTGGAGGTGATGGATAGTAGAATGTATAGCTAAAGCGTGTACCCCTAATCCGATATTAGACAGCTCGTTTTTCGGTGTGAAGAAGCTACTTTACCAGTGACAAAAGTCACTTGATACGACGCATATGGTATCCGGTTTGGCCAAGTATGGTGCAAGGGCAGCCCCGAAGTGAGCCTCGCTATCCTTGTCGATCGCTCCAACAAGGATCGGGACAATCTTGATATCAAGCCTAGAACGGATTGAGAAGACATGCAGGTTCCAATTTGTTGAAACCTACCCTGCAAACACCTTTCTCACATAAGGTAAATGCATCTCAATGCTATGTTCATCTTCATCCGTCCGCAAGGACATATCAGAGAAGAGTTTGGATTTACGGAGCTCTGAAATAGCTAGGGGACTGTCAACTTCTACTTGGTGCTGAGATAGAAATATTATACTCACTATCGAGATCAAGAGGGAGGGCACCAATGGGTGTCTCGTAGCTCGTGCATTTAGATAACGCACACCCATCGAGGTAAACATGGTGAGATGGGCCAAGGATAAACACCGTTTTTCTACATATCAAGTAAGATACCGATAGCATTTTCGTACCAATAGTCCAACTCACATCCCTGTTGTATCAATGCTCCTATAAGCCCAAGCGGCGGCTGGCCCCGAATAGGAGTAGCCAGCGTGACTATTCAGATTTGTTAGGTGTGACGGAGTGATGGGAGACGTTTCCTTACGGCGCAATGACAGCCTTGCATCCCGAAATAGGGGGGTTGTACCCCTCTAGAGCGCCGTTTTGCACTAGCGCGAGCCAACCGTCGAGCTCGCCATCAAGTGTATCGGCTGGCGGATACGTGAGATTAAATCCATTGTCTTATTCATACACCTACTATCGTCAGTATACCAGGATCCAGCGTGTGTGGCGCGCCGAATAGACATCTAGTTGTGGTTGAGGCCTGTATAGCCACTGGCAGGCACCTGCGGAGAGTCTCAGGGGCGATCACGCCGATTAGGGGCACAGTCGTGACCCAGGCCCTGAATTTGACCACTGCGCATAATTAGCAAAATTTACAGACCCACTCTTAGCAAGAAATCATTCAGAGACGAAATTAAATATCAACCCATTTCAAAACCGAGATAGAACGGATGTGAACTAGGCATTAATGAACGCAAATGAAGGTGCTTCATTTGGCTTGATCTGAGGTGTGATTCCGCACGTGGGCCCACGACAAAAAGTTACGGATGGAAGTCTAATCCCAATCTCTCTTCCTGCCACCACACTCTACTACGGATCACGCCCCTCTCCCCTCCCATCCCCCACCCCTCATGTCCTCCGCAATCCCTCCTAACAATGCCAGTACGTGCGATCCATATGTGTCATGCTCACCGCTCACCATACTGCAGCGTCTCCGACCCCCGCGGAGGACCAGACTCCCGACTCCCGTCCCGAATCTCCCGAAAATGGTGCTGCACAGAACAACGCACCGGACTCGGACACACTTACCCTCCGCGCCCTTGTCACTACCAAGGAGGCGGGGGTAATCATCGGCAAAGGCGGCAAGAACGTTGCCGACTTGCGCGAGCAGACTGGTGTAAAAGCCGGCGTCAGCAAGGTCGTGCAGGGTGTAAACGAACGTGTGCTTAGCGTTAGCGGCACGGTCGAAGATGTCGCAAAGGTATGTACGAGGCAAAATCTTCCTCATCTCCTACACTACTGTCATCCTCATGCCGTATCCATCTTCTTACGCCGTTTCATTTCTGGATCGTTACACAATAAATTACTGACACATTCATTTGCCTAGGCATACACTCTGATCATCACTCAATTGCTCCAGTCCTCGCCGTCCTCACCTGGCGCGCCTGCTCCACCGCCGTCCACCACACACACCTCTCTTCGCCTCCTTGTTTCGCACAATCTCATGGGCACTATCATCGGCCGCGGCGGTCTCAAGATCAAGGCGATCCAGGATGCTTCTGGTGCTCGCATGGTTGCTAGCAAGGAGATGCTTCCCCAATCCACTGAACGTGTGGTCGAGGTTCAAGGATCATCTGAGAGCATCGGACGCGCTATCGCCGAAATCGGCCGCTGCCTCCTTGAGGATTGGGAGCGTGGCTTGGGTACTGTCTTGTACCATCCCGGCCCAGGCACAGGGGCAGACCCGCTAGGTGGAACTGGTGCTCGTCGTAACTCGGGAGCATTTTCTCCGTCGGCGGCCACCATGCCTCGTCGCATCAGTGGCGCCGGTGACGGCGCTTATGGCGCATCCAACCGGCGCTCCGTTTCTGGGATGAGTCAGGTTGTTGGTAATACATCTCCTCCACCCCGTAGCCCCCCTCCGACCAATAGCCCGCCCGCTGCTGCTTTGCGTACCCAAAACATTTCGATTCCTTCGGACATGGTTGGATGTATCATCGGACGCGCTGGATCAAAGATTACTGAGATCCGGCGTCTGTCTGGCAGCAAGATTAGCATCGCCAAGACCCCCCACGACGAGACTGGCGAACGCATGTTCACGATAGTCGGCACTCCGGATGCTAACGAAAAGGCACTCTTCTTACTCTACAACCAGCTCGAGAGCGAGAAGGAGCGCCGCGTTGGACGTGATGCTGGAGAGTGAACGACCCCTACTAAGACGATCCTTTCCTGTTTCTCTGTTCCTACCTACTCCTGTTCGGTTTCTTTTTCGTGTGTTGAGGTTCCTTCAGCCCCTGTTCTGCATCCTTGTCGTGCGGAATCCGTGTTTTTTCTCTCCTGATGATGCTTGATTGTACGTTTGTCAAGTATGTTCAGTCCCTTTCCGCTCCCCTTGGAGGCTTTTTGTCCGACCTTTGCCTCCTGTCTTGCCACTCCGATCCCCTCCACCCTTTCTATCCCCGCTTCCCTCTTCAAAATAGCGTTAGCACACGTCACTCATGTACAAAACGAATTCACGAGATGATGTCTGGCCGCTGCGTGCAGCATGCACAAGGTTGGCTGGTTTGAACCAAGCTTGCTTGATTGAGGGAGCCCAGTGCACAAAAATTTGCGAGTGATCAAACATGCGTTCAAGTAGCTATAACACAGCGAGGGTATGCGTGCATAGGAGAGGTAGAGTTGTTAGACAGCGTAAAGTAAAGTACGTCACCTCCATTCGTGTTCGCCGTCGCTTCGGTGTTCTGCGTGTAAGTTCAGTAAAAATTCAAAAAAGCAAACGAGAGTAGACTAGGCTGCTTACCGTCACTCTCGTCACTCTCAGTGTCAGGATAATCGTTGCGGTAGAAATCCTCCTCTGATCAAGGGTATTCATGAAGTGCTTGTATTAGATTCGGCGAGCGGGTACCGTACCATTGGAATCTTCGTCAGCCTCGTCCTTGACTGAGTCGCTATCAGCTTCATCAGCAAGGATGTCCCCTTCTGTGGGTGGCAGCCCAGACCTGACCGCGCCGGTTGAGTGGTATTTCGAGCACCTTAGCAGGTAAAACTTACAA
The DNA here is from genome assembly GCA_019677385.1 of Ceratobasidium sp. 392. Taxonomy (NCBI): domain Eukaryota; kingdom Fungi; phylum Basidiomycota; class Agaricomycetes; order Cantharellales; family Ceratobasidiaceae; genus Ceratobasidium; species Ceratobasidium sp. 392. The sequence continues at coordinate 11,846 of WSLO01000343.1, forward strand.
CGTGCCCACATTGGCCAAACCATCCCAGATGCTCAGATCACCGCTCAAGTTTACCCGTTGGTAAAACACGTCCCAGACATACTCTTCCTCTTCCTCTTCTAGGCCTTTCTTTGACACATTAGGGGCAGAAGCGGTCACTGGCTTTCTCGGGGGAGGTGTGTCTAGCGAGATGTCGTTTACTAGGCCAACGTGCTGAGTTTACCCCGTTTACCGCGAAGAGTATAGATCCGCTTACCTCTGAGATACTCTTTGAGCAAATCCTGAAACTCTTCCATTTCGGGGCCCGACTCCTGTGGTTGTTCGACCTCGGTAGTCCCCGCAGGGACAGCCTCGTATAGAACAAAGCCCGAAGGAATAGGGCCGTCATTGACAATAGCGGCTCCCGCCCCTGTTCTCATCCCCGTTGTCGCCGCCAGAGGCTGTCCAGGGACAGGGATCGGGACAGGCGCTCGAGACGCGACAGGAGACGGCGTTGTACCTGAGGAAGATGCGGAAGTTGGTGCCCGAGCTGCTCTCAGCACTTTGTATTCACGTGGAGCCGACGCGGGGGCTCGGCCAGTCGGAGACATGGATAGGGACATTGCGGCGGGAGAAGCCACTTTAGGCGATGCTCGAGGCTCCTGGTTAATCAAAGCCAAACGTTTCTATATGCATCAAAAGGGGGTGAATGGTAAGACCGTGAGGCAGGACGCAATGATACACACTTGAAGGTCTTTAGCCCTTTGATCGTCCAAAAGTGACGGATCTTCGGTTAATGTCTCCGCAAGTGTGAACATGCCTCGGCCATCGCTCTGTCCGACTACCGACCCCCGATAGCGCTTGTTCTGGGACGGCAGATCAATCACTGAAGACAGGAGTTGGAGCGCACTGCCTGAATGCCTGTATGATTCGACCTACTGAGCGCGTCCATAGGCTCATCAACACGTTTTCTCTTTACAAAGATTGCTCGAGAATATCCTGTGTCGCTCGCAGTCACTGCCATGGCTCCGAGTCAAAAGGAAGCGCGGTGGGAGGTGGAGGTGTGGAGGTCGGGAATGAACTCGGCGAGCGCGTGGCCCGGTCTTACTCACGTGATCGATGTGGTGGAGCATGGAGCAAACGAATGGCATTGCACACGTAAAATGTCCCCAAGTACAAGCGGAGCAATAGGCGTGTACAGCATGAACCAGCTATTGCACCGCTCTATTATTCAGACGCATGAAAAAGGAATTTAGGGGAGCCCGAGATATCTCGGGTTAATATCCGCTCAACTATACGCCACAGCTCGAGATGTAAGCTTGGTCTCGACGGGCACCTTGATGAGCAGCTTTCTATATTGATAGACGTAGAAGATGACCTGGAAAATTTCAAAACACAAGCTTCCAGTTCATTAGTTTTGCACAGCCGAACACAATCGCTAAACTAGCAACAGCCGGTACCAAGTTCAACTGGACAATCGTATAGATCCAGATAGTCCCAAGGGGTGGCGCCTAAAAAGAAAAAGTCGTACGAGAACGGTGACAGAGTGTATGCTAGAAACTTACCTGGCGCGAGACTGCCAACCAGTTTCCCTTGTTCACGAGCCAAATCATCCTTGGGCCTGAAAGTATGGCGGCAAGAAAGAGCATCATTTGCGTCACCGGTTTAGACTTGTGTTTGTTCGCTGAGCCAAATGGTCAGGGTGGATTTTGCGGTATGGCCACGTATGCTTACTGTAATGAACCAAAATCGATATTACTACGAGATGTTAGCGTTTCTACTCACTTGAGCGTTTTAGCGGCACCTACTAGGAACATTCGCAATTATCCTCCCCAGCTCTTGAAGAATTGTTGGCTGCTGTGCATATTGCTGTTGGACCAAGCTACGAAAAAAAGGCTTAGTAGTGGCAAACCGTTAGAAGAAAACTTGAACACTCACATGTCTAGCAAAATGTATAAAAAGGACAACGGTATCGCGAGAATCGCGGTGTTGACTACCCATGATGCTTAACCGTCAATATTTTCATGCAAAGAGCAAAACTACTTACGGATGCTGTCAGCCAACGCATCTACCGGCTGTTCCTCCTTGGCGCGTTGAAGGATACCTGTGTCGTTGATCAACCGCCATTGCTCTTCCTCGCTGATAACGTCTGGTGTAGGCGGCTTCGCGAGCGGAATTCCAAGTTCGTCCTCAATTAGTGGCTCAACGTGCGCTGTCTTCTTGGCGTCCTTTCGCTTGGCCATGTGGTGGTCGATTTCAGGTTAGTCGCGTGCTCGAGGAGACGCGTGTCAATGTGGTACTTGCTAATTCCATTACGCGTCAGAGCAATGTAATCATAATATTAATGCATAATGAGGATAAAAAACATGATGAACATGTGGAAGTACAAGATGGGTTGGGAACGTTGAGCACCGTCGCGAATAAAGTTAAATAAATAAATAAACAAATTTCCATGAATAAATAAGTGTTGCCGAGATGTCCGTGGTGCTTGATGCTCAATACGTTCCTGATAAATAATAAATAGGGAATAGATAAATAGACGCATATATGGCGCCTTAAAGATAGCCGGTGGTAGAGAACGAAGTCGAGCCTTCAGGGGAATCATGTTCGGAGAGCGAAACCGTGAGGTCATGGAGTGGGTATGTGTACATGGGAATGTCCAGCCCAAAGTTTGCGGGTAATACGGGTTTTTGTATTACATCGTCTGAGAGCCAACGTCAGCATTGGATCGTAAGCAAACTGATGACGAGGGTGCTCACCAATGATTTCTTGCAGCAACTTCTCTTGTCGCACTATCAGGGACGAGTTAGGTTGAAACAGGCCTAGGAGTGCAATGGACTTACGGCCAATAGGTGAAATGTTCCCGAATTCCAACATAGCCAGCTTCAAAGTCTCAATTTCGCCCCATACAGTGGCCTCGCCGGCTCGATCGCCCGTCGTGATGTGCCGCTTGCAAAGCTGGACAAGGACCACCGCGGCAAGGTACCAACAGACCTGACAACGTCTAAATCAATTACAACCCTACGTGATGAGCTGGAGCAGCACATACCGTGACAAACGGATGCAGTCGCTTGAGATCGAACAGCGTTCCAGATAATAGGTAATAGTTCCGAATGATCGACCGAGCCGCTTGTATGCACCTTACAGCTGACGGGCATTGAGGGTTCGAGTAGTCTATGTGCGCATTGTGCAACGAGATGGTAGCTGCAAACGGCAACACGTGAACCAGGTACAAGTCGGGGTCAACCATCGACCCGTCTGGGTTGTCGCCGACACCCAAACATGACTTGTACTCTACCGGGAGCGACTGGAGAAAGTCGACCGCAACCAGGCGATCGAGAGCCCGAAAGACAGCGGTGTCTCGGGGATCAGCAGACCTCGGAGATGAACGGCTGTCGACGACCAAGTTGTAATCGGTGACTTTGCCAAACAAGAGTGTGGCTTTGATAAGTAGATTGTATGGGTCGGTGTAGCCGATCTGATGTGAGAGAAAGAAGGACGGGTCGTGTGCTTTTTGTGGGTTTGGCGAAACCAAGGTCTACAGGGCCGGTGTGATTCAGCCATACGTAGTTAAAGATCCTGGGATGTGGCGTACCTCGCACTCAAAGTCTACAGCGCATATAGGCAACTCTAATGCCATAATGTCGGCATCGGGGATGGTATGCTTCCACGCCCCGAGGGAAACGTAGCGGTCGAACATGACAAACGACCACCAAGCCCTCCTCTTCTCTTCCATATGGGTGTTATTTGGGGTCGACTCTATAAATGGGTGTGGGTTGACTTTTCTGCGGGGGAGTTGTCAGTTTTGTGAGTTTCAGTAAGCGGAGCCGACGTACATGTCGAGGTTCCTGCCTTCTGCATAAGCCCAATACTGCAAGATAATCGATGCTTGAAACGTTGCTAGGTCAGTGGACCCGCTTCGGACGGCCGTGTCCAGCAGTGTCCTAGTCTTGGCTGCATGAAACTCTGAAAACTTTTCTTGTCGGCTGGGAGCATCATGAGATGCCCATCGACTGGCTGCGCAACAGATAGAGTGAAGAATGATAACGGGTGGGAATTCTGGGTGTGTGGTCGGTAAGGACAGACTGGAAACAAACGTGCTACGATGAAGGATCCGTGTTGAGCATGGCTCGTTTTGAAAGAAAAGATCGACTCTGGGTTGTATGTCAGCCACTAGCATATACCTGCGAATTAGAAGACCTACAGATGAGCCATAATAGTGGCACCAGGAAGATTCGGATCCCAGCTGGTTTCAGCTCGAGATGTCTGGGGTGAATAATCGGGAGGTAAAGATCGACTCGCAGTGGGTGGACGTCGAACGGGAGGATGTCCAGAGCCACTGGTTAGCGTATTCGAACGGGCCGAGGTTCGGGGACGCGCGTAGGGCGTGGTATGATGCTTGCGTTCTGAAGTGGAGACCGATGGGGAAGTAGACGGGCGTGAGGGCACCGGTGACGAAGAAACGAGATACGGCTGAGGGGAAATTGTAGGAGATCGTTCCCTACTTTTTTCTGACCCACTTGTGTTCCCGCGTGTAGACCTTGCCATCTCCGGGGAGAGCTGCGCTGGCGGGGACGGGGACGCGCCCACGGTGTGTCCCTTCTGCTTCGCTTCGCGCCGAGCGTTCTGGAGCTTGTTCTGGAGGTCTTCGATCTGCGCCTCGATGGCTCGTATGCGTTCAATCGGATCTTCGATGGTCTCGGGCGCGACTGGGACGCCTTCGACGGGGTCGTAAGAGCATGTCGGCGCGGGAGGATGACTGGAAGCATAGTTGGTGAACAGTCCGAGGCTTGTCTATGAAATCGTACCTGAAACCCACGGGGGGTGGGACAGCAATCTACAGGAGAGACGACGTGAGTGGCGGCTCGATTCAACCCGAGGTTCACGTACCAGTGCATTCCACTGCCGTACGCAAGTCCCACAGTGTCTGCCAAAACGGTTAGATGAATTGCGCGGCCTTGGATTCAACTCACGGTCTGCCGGCATCACACTTGAGCTTCCTGCGACGGCATTGCTGGCACGCCTGTAGAGAATGAGATGGCTGAATAAATGTTGAGCGAGCACATACCTGGTTCCTGCGCAGCGCAGGACCGGACGAGTTTCCAGTAGGCTTTGGCATGAGTCGGGCCGGAATGGGCTGCAGGCAACGGCCGAAGGGGGGAGTGCGCCGCCAACCTGCACTGGGAGCGTTATATCGAGCCTAGGAGGGTAGGATCGGTCAGATGTACAGCCCCCGCTCCGAGACTTTAAACGTCGGGCGGCAGCCACAAACCTTTGTTTGCGCATCTCCACATCACTGTTGGCAAATAGCAGTTCCGAGCGGCTGGAATGATGCATATGCAGGGGGCGGTGTCACAGGAACGATCACGGTGAGATACCACGGGCTTCTGCTGCTCAAATTGGCTGGGCCTACCGAAGTCGTCGAGCACCAGTCAGCGCGTGCGCTGGCCCAAGGCGGTGTTGGTTCTCATTGCGAACCTGATCCCGGAATATCCTCACACTTGCCCATTTGGCCACATCCAAGCCGATTCTGCAGCATGTGGCGCCCGTGTCTCCAAACACGGCCCTCTATGCGGTGCTCCCGGTCATCTCGGTCTTCCACTGGTGTCACGTACCCCGCTCCGAACGCGGCTTTGACAAGCGCGCGTCGTACGTGCCATGGTCGAGTTTAACGTCCATAGGCAAGTTGACTTGTATGGAAACTTGCCATGTACGCTACACAAGCAAATTAATTTGTATAGCTTGTATCAGACTCCGCATGTCCGCGAATTTGAAATCGGTGCCGCGGGAGAAACCATCGGCTAGTTCGATCAGGGCCTTCGAGATCTCAAGAGATCGTCGGCCCGCGTATACCGTGCGAACTTTGGTGCGGGCGTTACTTCCAATGCACTCGTTGTGACAGCAATTGATAGTAGTCGAGGTACGTTGTGGCACAATTCAGCACGGAGATAATCGCATTTTATGTAGCGCTTGCTGAGTCGGCCTGACCGGTTACCCGGCTTCTGGACAACAAATCATTGGGGACCGAGCTTTTTCGCATCAAGCAGTATTCCAGCTTTAGCATTTGTAGTTATCAACTATCGTTAGCGTAACCAGGGCTGGAAAGAAGAGATTTGGCGCTCTTCGTCGGCATGCACCAGAAGACTATCCCGAAATTACAAATACTAAGAGCCAACTTGTTGGTAGAACAAACGCTGCCAGGCTCAATGGCTCTCCTGCATACCCAATGCAATAATTCCTTCGTACGATTCATTTAGGACGTCCTGGAGGAGAATATCAGCAAGGTGGAGGGTGCCAAGGCGGAGGAGGGCACGGTGGAGGAGGATATGGCGGTGGCTACCAGCAAGGAGGTAAATACCTGTCGCTGAAGTTTTTCGAGCCACCGCCTCGGAATCTCATCGTACCCATAGAGAGATCCCCCAAGCTGCCCATACACGGCGCACACGGTATCAACGTCATTACCCAGAGGAAGTAATAGCATTAGACCCTGCCGATAGAACGTCAAAACCTGGCACCTGAACGAGGTGAGACGGCCCGTAAATACCTCTTCGAATGTGTTTCCCCGCCAGAGAGCCCAGAGACCGGCTTCGAGTGTTGAGATGACGAATCCATCGGTCATCACTTCAGATTTTTGCCTGTTCTTGTAAGAGCCTTTCTCGTGTAACTCTCGCACCTGCTCCGTAACCAGCCGTATAGGCGATCCATCGGCAAATGGTGTAAAGTCCGGGTTCAAGACCGTTTGTTTTCTTTCGCGCGCATTTCCCTTGGCATGGTAGAAGCCAATCATGTATGCGGTCGCCAGGATGCATGCGTCTACGCAGAGAGGACTGGAGTGTGTCACGCGTGACTGAAGAGAAGCCGTGACAATTGCTTTGGCCGGGTCTCGGTGTAACGCCGCCGGCACGGGTGACAATCGCATTAGCGATCCGTTGCCGGAGTTGATGACCTGTTGGGGGGGGGGGGGGGGGGGTTAAATTTTTTTTAATTGGGTTTGGGGGGGGGGCGTTTGGGTTTGACAAACCTGG
>WSLO01000344.1:5277-18770 GCA_019677385.1 Ceratobasidium sp. 392
GCCTCCCCAGTAGTCCAATCAGACGTTCCGCGCCTCGGCAAATATTAAACGTCCATCCATGATCGATTTGAATTGTCTCAAAATCCAACAAAAGGACGTTGTACGTACAGACGAAGCACAGAACCAGAGTAGCCGAGAGCTTGTGCATGAAATCAGAAGAGATGTTATAATTTTAGTTCTGTCTTGGGATGACAGGTTAATGGGCGAAACCGGAAAGGCGTTCAAGAGCAAACTGCTGCTAATGTCGGACCGCATAAACCCGTACGTCGTCCGCGGCGAGCTAGTGGCACACTAGCAATATACACATTGATTGTTCAATCTGAGGGACCGTCGGGAATGGTCGCGTGCCACAACCGACTGCCCGACCGACCGACAAGCAACCAACATCGACCGCATAAACCCGTCCTCCGTCTTCCGTGACAACAAACTCTCACCATACACACCAACGACGAACAAAATCTGAACAACACCCAAATCGAGCACATCCTCAAGTTCACCCATCGCCTGGACCCACCTCGCAATCCCCGAGATACGATACTTGACCTTTTGAGTCGATTACGCGCCGACCAGATGGACACTTGCATAAGAGGGGGAGATCCATCTGGTCGAGGGTATTCTCGTCTTGATCGTCCCATCGAGAAAACACGTTGCGGCTCAAGTCAGGGAGGGCGCATATACTCAAGTGCCCCTAACTGAACTTTCGGCCCTGAGACGCCGCACGGACGAGACGATAAGATTGTCGTCGGATAGATGGTGTGGCTCTAGAACTAGGGGAAGGTCAGTCGGTCGGTCGTACGGAACATGTGGCCATGCTAGTGGGAAGTGAGCACGAGATGCAGTATTGTCCTGTTGGGGACGAATGAATGGGTAGGAGGTGTGTAGGGGAAGAATCACGAGCCTAGGGCTATGGACATAGCGGGTCTATCGCACTACGATTGTATTCATCAGCCTAAGGTACCCATAGGCATTCAAACCGTTCAGCGCAACAGGAGACCTGGCCACAGCCAGGCGTAGGCGCACAAGTACAACGGAACGAGAAAGCGGAATGTATGCGGGGATTGAGTTCAGTGGTTCCCGTGGAAAGCAGTGACCAATAGCGACCCAGGTTGAAATGAATACAGTCCAGGCCGTTTGTTCTTCAGTGGAAAGACTTAGGGATCGAGCGAGATTAGATTAAGCTCGGATAATTCATTTGGCATCCCCTCGACGTCAGGCTTACGATCACACAAGTAGGATGATGCGGTATTGTCAGGCTCGATTGAAAGGAAACGTGCTATGAAAAATACAAATGAACAACCAAGACCCAGAGAATATACGAAACGACTGATGTACGCAAGACAGAAAAAAACACATAAAGCGATGGGAAAACACCATAACAAACAAAGAGATGGAGTTACACAAGAGACACAAAGGTAAACTGTGCAGCATCGGACTCGAGCCGGTATACAGATCCCGCAAGCCAAGGACAGACAAAACAGCCAGGAAAGCGAAAACGGATACAAGGCTACAGACCAATAAATATCAACATAAGTGATCGAGGCGAGGTAGAGGAAGCATGCGACCGGCTGCATAGAACGTAGCATGAGAGCATCGAAAGCAATTAGGTGCAAGGCGAGGTAATCAGGCGCGAGACGAGATGAGACGAAGGAACTCGGACGAGAGTCTTTAGTTGTCCCAGACATTGCAGACTTTGATCTCGCCGTCGACGATCATGCGGGTGCGACGGAGGCGCCGTACGCCTTCGTTATCGGACTCGTCTTCCTCGACGAGGCGATTGTACATGCGCGAGGCTCGGGAGTCGTACCGCGCCTGGCGAGGCTGCCAGACACCACCGCCGTTGGCCTTGCACTGTGCGCTTGGCTGGCGGAGAGGGTAGGTGGCGAGCACACCGAGGTCGGCTGGCGCTGGGGGCTCAGGGACGATGGTGCGGCGGTGGGCGGGGTGCGAGTTGAAGGTGACAGAGCGCGCGGAAGACGAGGAAGAGCGCGGCTGTTGGGAGCTGTTGCGGCGGACGCGGGAGCGCTCCGAGGACAGGTTGCTGCTCGTGCGGCTGAGGGCCGGGCGAGAAGGGAAAGGCACACTCGAGCTCGAGGCACTGCTGACCGAGTTTGATAGGGGTGGGAGGTCAGACAGGGTCGACTGTGCGAGCGAGGAGGGGACGGGGCGACCGTAGATGAGGGCATGGCAGTCGTCGCAGACTCGCGAGTCGACCATGGGGCCGAGCGGGCCGTCGTCGAGCGAGATGTCGGCCGGCGGGTAGAAGAAAGGGAGGTCGGTCGTGTCCAGGAGCAGCGTCTTCTGGGACGTGCATGCCTGGCAGAACACACCACCACACTTGCGACAGTGCTATAGAATACTATGAGCTCAAGTTGCGTCAACGAATGCGGGTGGCTTACATGTCTGCGCTCAAAGAGCGAGAAACGAGTGGAGCACGTCCAAGTGTCGCACTCGTCCGCCATGTTGTCGGGCTTCCAGAGGGACTTGGGCAGGAGGACTGCCAGTCGCTCGTTGGGTCGCACCGGGTACTTGGGGCGGATCTGGGTGATGAGGAGGGAGAGCGCGGGCCTCGGTGGGCGCACGGCGGTGGCGTCGGGGGTGGCGGGGCCGTGGCTCGAGCTGGAGGCGACGTCTGGGGGGGAGGGTCAGCGCACGAAGAGGTGGTGGGTGGCGCAGTGCTCACCTGAAGCCTCGTCGGTGTGGTCGTCGCCAAGCTCGGAGTCCGAGTAGGCGGAGGACGGGGCACGGGCCTCGGCGGGCTGCTGGGCGCGGTGCTCGTGGGCGTGTCTGGCGAGGACTTCGGAGAGGCACATGTTGTCGCGGGAGGGGCGGGGGCGGGTGCGGATGTGGGGACACCCCGGCAGCGGCAGGTGCTTATAGGCCGCGGACACTCATAGTGGCCAGGACGCTAGACCGGTTTGGGCGCATGGCTCAAACCCAGATTTGATTTCGATTCCCGCGTGCCCCAAAGAAGCCTCGCCAATTCTCCCTCCCACCACCCGCTTCTGCCCTGAAGTCCCTGTCACTCTGTCACACGCCCCGTCACCCGCTTAGCGGCCGCTTTCAGATGTCTCGCCAATGCTATCGCCGGCATTCGCTCGTTGGCGCTATCGATGCTGCTCGTGTCCGTTCGCAGTCGTCTTGCGTTGGCCACCGCATACACTCTGCTCGCTACTGGTGTCCGCACCTCATCGTCTTGGATGCCGGCGCGATCCTGTGGCGTCTAGACGCCAAAAGCCTATCCGCGCCTGAACCTGGGATCAGGGTCGTCCGAAATACATGTTTTCGGTCTTTCTTCACGGGAACCATCCTGCGCGTCGGCCCGGGTGTGAAGCGAGGCCAGTGGCCGACCACGCGAGCCGCCTGCACCTCGCTTGTCATTAACACAAATCTCCTATTCCATACGCTCGTTCTCCAGTTCGCACACGCCGCAACGCGTATCCGCGACTCGCGCTCTGCAAGTCAAAAATGCATGGTGGGCAGCATTTCTGCTAAATTAGGTCCAGACTGGTCCCAGAGCTTGACCAACTTGGTGTGCGCACATCTGTCGAAATTGACATTTCCAGGGTTCGTCCTCAGCCTCGACGAATCCCCCGTCTGCATTTAGGCCAGGGCTTGCGGAGAATCACCGGCCCGTTCTGGAGCCACGACCGCCTCCGCGTTTCACTCGTTCCCGTTAAGCATTCCCGACTGCTAGTTCGCTGGGTGATGCTCGTCTTCGCAAATCGCTGCGGTCCAGTGACCACAAGCTGCACCGGAAATACTGCGAGTAATTACAGTGCAATTACACCCCATTCGGCTCCTCTGTAAACGCCTCGACTCCACATATTTATCTCGAAATTGATAGTGCGAACTCTTCTCCAACGGGAATTGTGTTCGGGCAGGGTAACCTTTTTGCTCGTAAAGCCTGAGCCTCGTGGAGCAGCTCAGATGAAGAACATCTTAGCCCAATCCGCCCATATCATGGCGCGTGCTCGTCTTCTGTGACCCGGTTAAGGTGATCCCGACCGCCGTCACCACAGCCACCTACGATTGGGTGGCGACGTCTAATGCCAAATGAAATCACATGCCCAACGACCGACCTGTTTCAGTCCCAGAGTGAGCATGTGGCGACCGCGACGATACTTAGCCGTAGCTGATCGGTAGGATGCGTAGCGCCAATCTGACACCGTAGCACGTTTCGTAGTGAGCCACATGCTTGAAATTCTATCGACGACGTCCAACGCTTACATCCTCAAACTGCATGCGCTCCACACGTCTCATAATTTGTCTAGGCGAAACTAAGAAATTCCTAATTCCTTACCTTCCAACTCGAGTTAAACTATGATATTTATTCCACCCTTGATTTACCTTCTACATTTTCCCGACCACTGACGATATTTTTCCGATAGATCAATCCTTTTCTGAGATACCTTCTCTCTCTTGCCCCGCCAGCGAAGCATCCGGCTTCTTACCCCACATCCCGACGTGTCAGGCACTTTTGCAGTAATAACCTTCTCGGAAGGCGTCGGGGTCACCTGTACATCCGTCCTCCCACAGTCGAATAGGCCCGGACCGTCATCGACCTTGGGCCCCGCAAACAAACGATGGACGAGATTTACACGAACAGCGTCCTCAGCGCACCCTCCACCCACCCCGATTCCTCACGACTACACGTGTAACAGACGGAAGACACCGGACGTCGGCGACGACCACAAGCATTGGGCCAAGGGCCATTAACAGCGTTCATGCGGCGACGTGCCCAAGCTGGACAATTTAGGAAGGTACGAGTGCGCATACACGTGAAAAGATTTCAATCATCTTGCGCACTACACGTGCTGTCGACCGCCTTTCTCAACCGGTGCTCGTACTCACTCCTAATTGCTGTCTCTCTCAAACGGGGCGCAACGAATTTGGCGGCCCGACAAAAGCCCACCCACGTGGCACAGGCTCTCGATCGAACGGTGGAAGCAATTTATGCGTTCTGTTGCCCGACACCAACAATTACCTTTTTCGTAATGATTCTCCGAAGAATGAACATACATAAATTTTTTGCCTCCGAAGAATGTTGTTCAAGATGCATATGAATTACACTTTTCGCACCCAGAACGTTGAACGTCAGTTTGTCTTCAAATCGATAGAGCGTGACGCGTAAATCGGGCAAGCGGATGAGTGTGGTGCTCGCGTGAATGTTGAAATTGTGTCAAAAGTCCGACCGGTGACTGGGCCGTTGATCCTTATCGTCGTTGCCGCGGGATGCGGCGATAGGCTCTAAGCTTCAGGTGGCCATTGCTCCAGTACGTGAAATACGATTTTGACAAGACAGCTGAAAAAAACTTGACCGTAATTGGCGTAAACGCGGATGCGACTAGGCTGGAAAAATACGTAAATGTAGACGCCGTCTCGAGGCCGTTTTTGAGTGCTAGTTTATTGCCGTCGTCTGGTCAGAGGTGCACGAATGTGTAACCAGCCTTCCGTCCTATCTCTGTCGTCGTCCGGAAAATAGTGGGCGGGACCGTGCCGGGTTTAGTGGAGCGCTTGCGCCCGCAGTATTTGATTTCTCTGCGAGTATGTTCTGTGTCCGTCCGTGTGCTATCGCCGGAGAGCGTTAGCTCGGGCTTACTCCAACTGCGAGTGTGTTTTTTCTTTTGATTTTTGTTTCGGTGCCTACTTCTTGTTCCCCCTGAACGGTCGGCTCTGGAGTCACTCCGAACAAACGGACCGGCAGAACTACCTCATAGATAACTCATTTACGCCATTTTTAGACATAGTACTCGTAATACGAGTACCATGGCGCTCAGCGTTGATGAATAGGAGCGCCGGATCGGTGCGACTTGGGCCGGAGCTATTGTTGAGTGGCCACCTCGCCATGACGAACGAACGTACTGATATCAAAACTATGGAGCTCCATTGCATTGTTGCCGCTCCTGTTCCGGTCGGTGTTGTCTCTCATATAGGGGCAAGTACTCCTCACACTTAAAATCGTCTGAAACAACGATATTATTGGGTTTCAAAGGACAACGAACGAACGACTTCAAAGCCTCTAGTCACACCACTTTAGCTTTTGGTCACACGAAAGCCTCGAGCACAGCGTCACCCAAACCACCGCCCCCATCTCACACGCACCTCACCCCCATCACCGATTCATCCAAATGGGAGACAAGTAAGACGCGGCCTGAGAACGTCTTACACTCCCCCCTCAAAAGCTCCGGAGAAATCGCCCAGCACTTGATTCCCCCAAACCCCTATTTAGGCCGCATCTTGAAGTGATTGGCCTCCCGATAGCCCCTATCCGGCTCAAGCGCCCTGGAAAGCAAGTCAGAGTACACGCTCCTTCTCCCCTTGACCGACCGACCGTCTAGACTGTTCAACACGTTGTCGATGCATGCCTCGTGCCGTGGCGTGTTTGAGGAGAATGACTATAACACTACGTATTCTGGCCGCGCTCGATCCCTCAGGCACCCAAAACGGGCGGGGTGGATCTGCGTCATACCCTGTGACTGCTCTATGTATATGTGTTATTGGGCTCAGCGGCCCGTCTCTTAGGCTGGGTACATTAGCGTGCGTCAGTGCTCTGCTGTGCTTTGCTCGCCGCAACGCGAGGTTTCTTGCAACGTGTTCGCCGCTGAGCGCGGTTAAACTTTGGCTTACGAGCAACGTCGACGAGTCTTCTGCAACACGCCTCAACCCCTGTCTGTGTCTACGCCCTCGACCTGATCACAATTACCGTGCAGCCTTTGTATGGATTGTACACATCTATTGCGTATCCTTTATTCTTGCACTCCTGCATGATCCCTGGATGTCTGAGTATATGCACATCCTGCCTAGCCGGCCGGCACGTCCATTCACATCGGGCGTCTGTAGTCCTAAAATCCTGACGGTCTGGACGGGATCTTCTCCCCTTGCCCCACGACCTCCTGAACGTCCGGTAATCAGGTGGAGCAATGTGGTTCCCAGGCGTATATGCCGGACTCACTCCACCCGGCAAGGGTCAGACGGGTCGCCGACAGGAAACTCCGCGTGTTGCGACGCCTATGCACCCTAAAGCAAGCCGAGTCTGCCGCCAACGGCGCGTTCGTACCTGGCCAACAGTCATCTTGGTCTCACGCCCTTGCCGGCCGACGCATATGCTGATGTGCAACTTAATTGAAGTGGTATCTAACCGGTAATTGCATTGATAACATACATACTTGGCGTCAGCTCCCGGCGCGCGGCCTTATCACCGAGCTCGAGCCATCATGATCCCGACCCGCCAGCGCATGAGTCTGCAAGACCGTACATGTAGGGTGGCTTGATCGCAATATTAGTGCGTTACCTCGTCCAGTCACACATCAGACAAAGACAGCGTATCCCTGACTTTCGGTGTGCTGCATGATTGCCGTCGCATGATCGCCTAGACCTTGCCGTTCGATAGCAGGCGCAGGGATGGAGGCATTAGGTGTTGAGATGCACGACGATATGGGGATTAAGCGTGCATTACGGTCTAGTTTAACAGGGGCTTTCTGATACGTGCCTTGGCGAGCCTGTGGCCACACGCTCCATATGCTCCTAATGCGTATAGTCTTGGGGGTTGAAACGTCTGCCTCGGTGCGCAAGAGAAATAGAGGGTGCACGCGTGTTGATTATTAGTCGTGATGCCGTCGAGTCTATCAAGGATGGATGAAATGCTCGAAATTAAAAATGAAAACGAAAACGCTTGGGTGGCTTGGGCCACCATTGTACGTACAAACTGAGTCCGGTAAAACAACCTTTGTGCGTCCCATCGCCCGATTGGTCCGGCAAAACATCGCTGGCCCGTCGAGCCAAAAACTCGTCGAGTTGGGAACTCAGAATCATTCGCACAGCAATCGCTTAGATATATGTTATAGACCGACGATCAACTTGAGTAGACGAGCACGTGCACGCACTCTAATCTTGGTCCATACGTCCGAGAAGGCCTGCCGACTCGAGCAGATCACGACACCGCGACAACCAGATTATTACATGTTTAATCATATGCCTCTAACGTGCACATTTTGTTCTATGAGTACATCACGAAGGGAACCCGAACATGATCCGCTCGAGGAGCGCGCACAGCATGTCCCGTACCGCTTGGCTCGCACGCGCCTCTGTCGCTGTCAACACCGCTACGAGCATTTCCGAGCAGCGTGACAGTATCTCAGCGTCGTCCGGTGCAAACGGCGCTGCGTGCTCCAGTACGGCGTGACATGCCGATGAAAGATACCAAAGCGAATCAGCCGCCGCAAAGCACTGTATGCGGTGCGCGCTCTTCGCACCCGCTCCTGATCCGGGCGCGCTCCTCTTGGGCAATACGAGCTCGCGGACCAACTGAAATGCGATAGGCAACACCGCGTACATCATCCCGCCACCTTTGACCGCCTTGGCTACCATGGATATGACATTCAGCAACCCAGGACGGACGTCTACGAGCCCCTCTCCTTGCGCTTCCTCTGCTTCCCTCGCCGCTCGCGCGCCGGCTTTCAGTTTACCGCGCCGTGTTCGAGAGCGTGTTGCGCTGCTAGCACGAGACAGGATCGCGATCGAGGCGGGATGTATGGCTCGTATGACTGGCTCGATAAGATCGTGGGCGAGGATACGTGTAAGTTCTTGGGCAGAATCGTCCACGGCGGACTGGGGTGTCCGATCCTGGATCGAGAACAGAAGCTCCGGCAGTAGCGTTTGAATGGCGTTCAAAGAGTCAAGCGAGGTTTGCAATGTCGGATAGGCGCATACATGGCGGACATGGGCAGAAGCGTCCGTCAAACAGCGTTGGAGAAGAGGCACAACCGTAGGCTGTACCGTCATCATCACCGCCGGTGCGCCTCGTAGACGCAATAATGATGCTATCAAGCCTGTGTTTTTTAGGTACGTCTGTGGGTCAAATGCTAAGACAGTCCACACGAAAGGGGTCAGAGGTTCTGTAATCAAGCGCTGATACACACAGAACACAGTCTCACACTTTTGAATGACATCCAGGGCCGCGTCGAGTTGTGTCGAACGCTCCTCGAACCAGACACGATCGTCTGAACCCGTATCGGGCTGCTTCTTTTTCTTTTTAGACGTCTTCTTATTCCCAGACGAAGGAGAACCCGGCCGCTTGCTTGACCCCGCCACCTCGTTTTCCCCCACCGCCACGGGAGCTGTCACAGGTGGGTGTTTGGCCTTGTATGTCAGCAATTCTAATTGAAACAAACCCCTCGGCTGATTAATGACCAAGAATGACACAGCAAGCTAAATAAATGAGCAAGAGACTTGCCGAGTTTCGCCTGCGCCTCGTCTGCCCTAGCGAGCTCCACCCGTCGCTCGAGCTCCGCTATTCGATGAATTAGGCGATCACCGGTATCTGTAGCACCGGGCTTCCTAGACGATATGGGAAAGACATCTCGTAATTTAAGAATGTATGCTAATTAACACAATTCATCAGAAACGCTGAACAAAGCAAGCACGAGGAATAAACTGACAAAGTGGCGTGTGGTCTACTGGGAGCGTCTTTGCGATGATGAGCGCCTGCTCATCCCCGTACGAGTTGGATTAGGTCTAGTGGGGTGGTTTGCGGTCGGATAATCGCACTTACGGTCAACAAACGCGCCTTATCCGACGAACACACGCGTCGAGCATCATCATTCATCTCGGATATGAAAGAGATAAAGCCTAGATAGATAAGTTCCGTCAATGCTTCCCTAAACCGACTAGGCACAAACTCTGTTCGCGCCTCAAATTCTGAACTCGCAACGACCGGTCAGCTCGGAGGGTGATAGTCCTGATCCGAACTCCAACTCGCTGTTTGACCTAGCAGTCTTGTGCGAACCGGGAATGGATCGAATGCGGAGTGTGGCGAGTCAAGTTCGGTCGCTTTGAGTTTTGGGTGTGGGGGGAGCGGGAGTAGCGAGTCACGGTCACGTGCGTCGCGATGAGGTCTCCGTCTCCCCCTTAATATTAAAAAACCATCTTCATCCATCCTTGACTCGTGACGGTCACCAGAGCGGAACGCATAGATGAGATTGGAGGGATCGAGATATACATATGCCGTGAGAGATGAAAAAAGCAGAGAGTCCTCTAAACGATTGCCAAAAGAGCCAGAAATAAAGTAGTGCCGGGTGTGTGTGTAAAATTTAAACTTAGACTTTAGAATAAATTCCGTTCCGGTGATCACAGCAAGAAAAGTGAAAGAGATGTGATAAAAACGAACGAGTGAGTGTGGGGATAGAGAAAATGAACGTCCGTTGACGTTGTGAAGAACGAAAGCAAGAAGCGAAGCGAAACGAAGCGAAACCTGAATAATGAGATCATGTATACTTGGGCTTGTATATCCACGCAAGTCCGACGGTGCTCGCGCCTTGTGAGGCCTATCGCGTTGAATGCAGATTAGTAAAAGCGCATACATCGATGCAGAGATGGGACTCACGGCAGCGCGATACCATCTCGCAGCCTCTTTCATATCCTTTTTGCACCCCTTTCCATTGAGATAGCAAAACGCGAGCTCCTGCTGCGCATCGCAGTCACCAAGACGTGCTGCCACTTGGAAGTAACTCTACATCTAAAATCAACCCTCCGTTTCTCAAAAGTAATAACAAAAAAGACGTACCACGGCCATAGGCCTATCCTGCCCTACACCCCATCCATGGAAGAAACACTGTCCAACCTCATATATCGCAAGCACAAGCTCGTTCCTAACCGCTTTAGCCTCTTCACCGCTCCGTGCGCTCTCAAGGTCGGACACAGCGGCCTCGGCAGCTCTCCGTAACCACTTGAACCCCGTTCGTTCGTCTTTTCGACATCCCCAGCCGTGTCGAAGACTTAGACCCCACATGAGCATACCGACTCCGCATCCTCCTTCAGCTGTCGCGCTGCGTTCGAAACATCGAGCCGATTCACGTAAATTATTTTGTTCGTGCGCTGCGATTCCGCGTGTGAGGTATTGTTGAGCTGCGCTGGGCGGTTTGTCTTTTGGTGAGGGAGTGTTGGGATTTAGATTACTCCCTGATGGTTTTTGGCGCAGCTGGGGGTGCTGGCCTTGAGTTGCGTGAGGCGAATCAGGAGGAGTCGAATTGGGGAGGGAGTAAAATGAGTATTGGGAGTAGAGAGACGGTGGACGTTGTGGGTCGGGACTGTTAAGATGTGGAGAGAGGGGCGATTGGCCTCTGGGCTGTTGAGGTTGCATGTTGGGAGATCGGTTGGCTGACGGTGGGTACGGCTGGGAGCTTGGAGGTTGTCTTATGTATCCGGGACTCGGTGACCTGCTATCCGGCGACGCCCGCCCTTCTTCCGCGTTTTGAAAGATTAACGGACCCGTAGCCTGTCTGAGCGGACTCTTTCCAACGCCTGGACTTGTTCCAGTCGAAGGTTCGTCCTGTCCACTCTGGCTACCCTGCAGGCTGCTCACACTCCCGTTCGCAGCCGACCGCATAGGTCTCGAATAGTTGTACCGTCCCCCACCAGCAACGACACTCGCGGCCCGTCCTGCGCTAGTACCCCCGTTACTCATAGTAGTAGCAGGAGTCACAACCACTGTCGGCTCTGGCGCAAAAAAACTCTGCTCGGTCGCAGACGTCGGCTCCGAATCTGGCCCCTGGTTTTGGTCATCCGCCTCGATAGCACCGTACACATACTCGTACGCGTCGTGGTACGACGTACTTCCCACGTCCTCCTCCGCATCTCCGTTTCCATGAGATGGTCCCGGCCGTTGCTGAGCAGCGTCCCCAAGGAAAAACTGGTCCCTATCTACGTCCTCATCGCCCAGGTCCTGAATCGTGCTCATGGGAGAGTGCACGACGACAATCGGAGGCTCGACCCTTGGACTCTCATAATCCCTAAACGAAAATGGGTCCGGGTCTGGCGCGTTGCTGCTCCGCCACGTTCCGCGGGGGTTATACGATGCATTCGACGCGCGGGATGTGGCAGCCGCTACGGCTGAGAGTCCAAGCTTGGATGACCTGTCGTCGTATTGAAACGGTGCATCGGTCGAAGCCGAGATAGATGAAGCACGTGGGTCGTATTGGAACGGTGGGCGGATATCTTCGCTCGGCGCCACGCTCGTGCGCGTATCAAACTGAAACGGCTGATTGGGCGATACTGGTCCGCCCCCAACAGAGTACTGCGATGTAGGACTAGGCGCAGCATGCGTGTCGTCGATCACGTACGCAAACGGACGATGGGTTGTTGGAGAAGGTGTGTAGGCACTCTCCGATCCGGAAGCGGAGGAAGGTTGTTGCCGGTGGTTGGGATGGTGGTGGTGAAAAGGATATTCGACCTCTTGCGAGTCGCGCGGGTCGAGGTCAGAGGATGAGCCGATAGAGGTCGCGACGCTTGCGCGGAACCGGGTATGCAGTAAAGGTGAAGACGGCTGTGCCCGTCTATGGCTCTGGTGTGCCTGGTCCCTCTCCTTGTCAAGCACTAAGCTGGGAGGAATACCTTTCTTTGGAGGCGAAGTCACGTTTGTACGATGCGTCTGGTCCGAGACTGAACGCATGTTGAGCGGCCGAGATTCAGCTGACGTCTGGCCTGTTGATCTGTTCATGCCTAGTGAGCTGTAGGTAGGCACTCCTCCAGCTGATGAAGAGTGGTTTAGCGACGCTTTGCGAACAAGATTGGTAAGAGGTGAATAGATGTCGTGGTCAAATGGAGAACGAGGACTTGGCTGGGTCGTGCGAGGAGGGCCTGCCATGATTGTACTAGTGTCTGAAGGGACTGCAAGGGGCGACAAGGCTCGGGTCCGCTCTAGTTTATGTATATGCCCCGAACTGAATGGGATACGCCTAGTCTAGACTATGTGTTCAGCTATGGTCTTTGCGTTCTAGACGCTGCAACTTACGGACGCAAAGCGAAGAGAGAGTGGTGGTCAAACGAACGGATTCCGTTCCGTTGCTCTCTGCGCACCTGAATCCAGGGTCCAAGGAAGAGCTTGGTCAGCAGGTCTAGCATCAACACACCCAAACTTTACCCAAACTCTTTGTAGCCAACGACCATGTCCTGCCGACTTCCGGTCGAGTTAGTCGCACTCATCGCTAGTTTTACGCCTCAGTCGACTCTAGCGAGCCTTGCCCTAGCATCTAGGGTGACTTATGCGGCATCACTCCAATATCTGTATGCTCATATCCCGAGGATGAGCGGCAAGCGTATGGCTCGGTGTCTGCGCGCCCTCGCTACAAACACACGACTTGCTCAGCTCGTGCGAGTATGTCACATCGAAGAGCTGCAGACGGAAAGCGGGAGGCTCTTTTCGCCTTCCAGGGTCACCACTGCCCTGAAGAATATGACCGCATTGGCCGAATTATCTCTTAAGCTTGGCCCGCCCTTTTCCTCGAAGGTCTTTGAGCATGCTACGTTCAGGCTACGCAAGCTCTCAAGTGACTTAGCCTCTGATCCGGTATACTCTATTACTCGTTTTCTGGACACTCAGTCTACGCTCGATTCGCTCTCTCTCTGATGTTCTCCTGAAGATCTCGCCTCCCTCTCACCCACCGCACTTCCCGTTCTTCAAGACATATCGGCTCCATACAACCTGCTTGAGTACCTCG
>WSLO01000345.1:8122-18746 GCA_019677385.1 Ceratobasidium sp. 392
TAATAACGACGAGTCTGCGTTTAGGACTTCGCTCTCTCAGTTTCGATGGGCGAGGGGAAACAACGATGATTCTCAGCCTGCTGCTGCTACTTCTGGTAGTGAGTAAATACAAAGTCATACCCGCTTGTTCCAGCAATAGACTAATGAAATGACTTGCAGGCTCCAACCCATTTAGCAGAATGTACAACTCAATGAGCTCGTACGTCCCTCTCCGAAGCAACGAGCGCTCAAACGAAGAAGAGGCCTATTTCGCCCTTAGTCGGTGGGAGCGGTGAGTTTCGTGGTTAGTCCGTTTGCCGTGATGCTGGACGAACTTTTGTGATTCTATTGTTTTGTTAGGCTGTTAGGATTTGGAGCGTGCTTGCTTGGAGCTGCTGCGTGCTTTTTCGTTGCGTTCCTTACGTTGCCGATGTTGGTCCTTCGACCTGGCAAGTTTGCGCTTGCGTTCACGTAGGTCCTTCTTTAGCCACTATGTGGGGTCTGAGCTGATGTTTGGGGGGTTACAGTCTTGGATCTATACTTGTCATGTTTGGGTGAGTTTTGATACAAGTGCAAGTGTTAGGTTCTCATATTGATCGTTCGGTTACAGATTCTGCGTGTTAATTGGACCAGTCAACCAATTCAAACATTTGATGTCGAAGGAGCGACTTCCGTTCACAGCGGCGTATTTTGGGTCTTTAGGACTTACACTGTACTTTTCCGTTGGTGTGAGTAACAAAAAAGTGCCCTTGAGCAATCTAATTAACCTCATGTTCAGTCGCCTTCCTATTTCGGAGCTATCATCTCGGCGATTGTTCAAGTCGGAGCTCTTCTTTCGTATATCGCTGCTTATTTCCCTGGAGGCACGCAGACGCTGAGGTTTGGAGGGCAGATGGCGCTGAGGGGTGCTGGGAGTATGCTGCCTATTTAAGGTGTACGTTAAGGTCTTAGTCTTTGTTGGATATCTTGGATATGATACCGGTTTTCAAATGGGTTCTACTGCGAGCTGACGGAGCAAGCGCGCAAGACGTTTACTTCTAGAAGATCAGCTATGCCCACATTACACGAATGATAGGCTCTCGAGAAATAACGCAAGCACATGACGGATAATAGAGAGGGTGCGCTGGGCGTCTATCCGTTTATGGAGGGTACGAGTTGGAGCGACTGCTCAACCAAAACACATCTATAACTTTTTATACAATATGCTAGGCCATACTCAAGTGATGTCCAAAAACTTTCGTGATAAAAGCGTGTCTAGATCGTCATGAGTTGTATCCTCAAGAAACGGATAGGCGCCGAGCGCACCCTCTCTAACACATGCCAAGAGCAATTTGATTTTAACCTTGTAAGGCTTTTAGATAAAATGTACGAATCGTACGAACTTACCCTTGACCATGACTGATCTGCTACCTTCAACTTCAACTGACTTGAATGCTGCTCGGCTATTCTTTGGGGTATCTCGCATGTCTGAAGTACCCGGATTTTATAGGACATTCTCCCAAGCGGAGAAGGTAGCGAAATGGAAGTCTGAATGGGGACGACCAATCGACGAGTACATTCACGACGTCATCTCCCCCAATTATGACGCTCCAGTCCCCGATAGACACCATCCAAGCTGCCATTGACTTGGTGCAATTTTCGCACAGTCGCAGACTACCGCCGCGCCCGACATGTGAGACTTTCAGGGTGATATTGGGGCTATTTCAGGATCCTGTAAACATGCCGATGCTAATCGAAACAAGATTACTTCCTTCTTGCTTGTTCCCACTGCAAGCGCACGTCAAAGATACGGATGAGCAGGTAAACTCCCCTACTTAACTCAGTACTTTAGCTGAATAACTGAATTCTGTCGTCTATAGATGTTTTGCTACGAATATGGATTCCTTTGCTTCCAAGTCATGATACTACTCACAACCCAAATCGCAGTTTTAAAACGGGCGAGCAACTCCGCCATCGACGAATTTGTAACCTGGGCCAACAGGTATCACCCTCGAGACGTATCCAGATCAGAGCTTCTGGCGACGCATACTATGAATCAACTCGTCATATACAGTGAAGAGCACCCCAATGCTCCAGACAAAGACCCAGCGACACCTAAGCTTACCGAGATGACACATACTCCGCAAGGAAGGACAGTGATTCTGCCTGTCGTTGGTGGGATGACAGATCTCGACGCCGTGTTTATAATTAGGGAGCTCTGGAAGAGCAGAAAGCAACTCTCCTACATTGTATCCAAGGTCCCAATGCCTGGGTGGATATTCTTGCTGCGGTTTTCTGTAGAGCACCTATTCGAGAACCATAGGAGCGCAAGGTTAGTAGTATACCTCGTGTACAGGTACTTGTACTTATATTGATAACGATTCAGATACGAGTGTGCGTGGGGTAGTCTGGAAAACGTGATACACCGCTATGCACTCTCCATGAAAGACAATATCGAGTATGTTTCCGAACCATGCATGGTCGCTAGAAGCCTTTGCACCAACCACCACCTACGTTCGATCATCCAAGGTATGATAGACAAGGAGGATGCTCAGACCGTTGCCGAGATGTACATCGCGAGAATGAGGTCTTGCCCTGGCGTAGAACCACTTCCCTTGGGTTATTGTGGGACTCTCGTGGACGTTGTGTTTCAAGAGCAGGTTTGCTTACTCGGCGATGGTATAATTTCATTGATTAAGGCGGGGTATGAAAGAGTTTGGTTGGAACTTGCGAATGAAAAGGTAATCCGAGACGTCTTTTGGTGCATGGACCTAGCCGAACTTATCATGCACACCCTGGCAACTACAGATTAAGTAGTCGGTTATACACTCGCATACACTGTACTTATGATAGTACGTTTCCTAGACGCATGTTTTCTGCAGAGCGTAGGTTCAAACCAGAAGAGTTTGAGGCGTTTGTGCCACCACTAGTACAGGACATCGATGTTGTGGGCTTCCTAGGTCGAGTGACCTTGTTGCCTATGGATCTCCTACCAGATCGTACGTGCTTGAATCCGAGAAGCAAAACGTTTGCTTACCCCACATATATAAATAGCCCGAATAGACGCGTGTTGGGCCACAGTGATCGAATATATCATCAGTCTCACCCAGTTACTTACTTCCAAGATCTCAACCCTGTCTGCCAAGGTCTTCACCGACGAGTACCCAACCTGGCTCAAGACACTCAGTTACATCCGCCTACAGGTGCTCAACAACCAGAACAAAAACGAGTCGCTGCGCGAGAACGCGCAAGGCGCCGAGCTAGCATGGATGAACGTAGGCAAGATGTTTGGGTTCTCCGACCAGGCACCACCGCATAACGGCCAAAGGGAACCCACTGGGACTCGAACTGGCGTGGAGTGTGTGAATCCGAGGTGTATGGGAGTGATTAATGGTGTGTCTATGTGTGGCAGGTGTATGGAGGTGGGATACTGTAGTCGGATGTGTCAAACAATGTAAGTCGATTGGTCGTACCCGAAGTTTGATACTAATCAATCGCATAGACACTGGAGCCTGGGAACTGCGGACTCACACCAGCGGAACTGTGTACAACTTTAATGAAGCAGTGGCTTCCGTGTTTTTAGCCAGAGCGTAAAATCTAAATTGAGCGACCATATAACTGAGAAACAAAGGTTGATATTTCTTATGTACTTCCACTGAAAGGCCCTCTATAGCACACTATATGCGTCTATATCAGTTCCCACAAACCAGCCGAAGCATTCCCCGTCGCGCGGCAAACGAAAGCGACGTTGGATCATTCATAGCCTGATTTGGGGGACCGTAATTAAGTGTTCGGAGCCTTGTGTCACCCCAAACCGACTCAATCTGGGACACCACGTATTCTGTGAACAAAAATAAGGTATCGAGACATGCACGCTACACACATATAATACCCACCGGGCTCTGCCAAGTCGATCAAGCTCTCGAAACTTTGGTTTTTGAACCTTTCCTGCGCTCTCGAGCCTTTGCGAAATGCATGAAGTGTAATCAACCCTGCTATGATCTCGATATATTCGCCATCCTGCCTGTATGCGTCTTCTTGATTTGGTGGGTCTGGTGACAACCGCCTTGTTTCGGCGCATACATCAGCGAGTGTCATGTCTCCAGTGATATGGATGATTTCTCTGCGTCGCGTTGCAGCATATAGCACCAGATTTGAAGGTAGAAACTCATATTTAGGGTCCCAAGAGGTTGGATGAACGATATTTGAACTTTGCTGCGCGGTACTAAGAAGCGGGTTGGGCATAATAACAAGTTTATGATGAGTAGAGTCATGAGGAGTCGGCCCAGGAAGGAGCGTAGCTAGCAAGGGCCAGATGGGCCTGTCGAAAGGAAAGTCCGAAATCGAATCTCCCGAGCATCGCTCGACATATGTGATACTCAAATTACAGAACAATGTTGCTTTCGTGGGATCCTCGGGAAATGGTGGGTCAAAGTACGGCATTAGGCTAGATTGAACGGTCGGCCCGCTGAGCATATCACGTTCATTCGGCACTATGAGTAGATGATGGTACTATCGACAATGTTCATGATTTTAGCTAATAAGGGTGTTATAAGTATTCGTACCTTGTACGCTTCAGATAAAAGTTGCTGTTGAATCTTTATGATCTCCTTTCTAGCAGCGCGACGCTCCTCCTGGATTGGCTTGTTATGAGGCTCAAGCTTGAGTGCTCTGAAAAGTATGTTATCAAGTAGTTCTAAGATTGAATACTAATATATCACCTATCGCAACAGTCCAGTGCCTCTGTGTAACATTCTAGTCCGGCCAACGCACGTGCCGCGCGATAGAGCCCTTTGACTGAGTTAGGATCAGTCTTAAGTATCCAAGACGTGTTACGTATCACAGCGTTCCAGTCCTCTAAAAATATAGTTAGTTTGATAGCACACCAAGCTAACATGGTTCACACACTTAGTTGTAGGTCGGCCGCTGCCAAATTCAGCAACGTTGTTTTTCGTATATTCGGGTCACTTGGTTGCAGTCCAATACCATACATGTAAGCATCTCGAGCTTCTTGCCACTTCTTCTCCCGGTATAATCTGTCTCCTTCCGATTTGGACTGATCTGCTAGGGCTAAAAGTGTAATGTTTGCCACAAGAGGGCACGGGTAAGCGGCAAAGTAACTCACTATCAATCAAAGTTTGTGGTACTTCTGCTGGTAGTTTGCTTGTGGGAATTTCCAGCAGATTTGGAGGCAGTTTGAATATGAGTGTCCGCATGAAAAGGGGAATATCGTCGTCATTGCTAGTCTTTGACATCATTTGGTGGTCGTTTGGTTTGAGTGAGGAAAACAACCACGTGACCGGCAGCTACGCTCTCATCACCCAGGCGGTTGCAGGTTTCCAGACGCAATGTCCTGGCGTTGAGGTAGCTTGAAAAGGACAGGAAACGAGGATGTACAAAGAGGTAAAACACAAACTCACATAGAGGAGGCGCTGGACCCAGGCTTACATGCTAGACGGTACAAGGAGCGTGTTTGTCCTTCCTATTTTAGATGTACGTTGGAAACACAGTTTCTGTTGATTACATTGGATATGAGTGAATTAGTTTTTCAAGCTTCTGCGTTAAGTTCTAATTTCACAAAGCGAATAAGTCTCCTTGCGCGTGCAATCTCAGCCGGAAGGTGAATTTGAAATCGAATTTGGTTTTGTAAAATAAATGTGGGGCTTTGAGCCACAAAGCTTGGTTTTGACCACGATGATACCCTCGACTTTGAACGACCTTGACACGGCTCGAATGTTCTGGGAGATGGCTCGACTTGCTAAAGAGCCTGTAATCCAGCAACTCTCCAAGGATATCAAAGCCGCCAAACAACACAAGCCCGAATGGGGACGACCGATCGACAAGTACATCCATGACGTTGTCTCACCGGATTATGACTCTCCAGTTCCTCCTAAAGGCCTCATTCAAACTGCTATTGACTCTGTACAACTGCCGGATAGACGCAAGCTGACACGCCCATCATGCGACACTTTCAGAGTAATTTTGGGTCTGTTCCGGGATCCTGCAAATTTGCCCATGCTAGTCAACACCAAAACACTTTCTTCCTGTATTCTCTTACTACGCGAGCACACCAAAGACACTGACGAACCAGTAAATCAACCTATTTGACTCTGTGCTCTGGCTAAATACTTAAATAAATACATTGCACGCAGGCGTTATGCTACGAATATGGATACCTATGCTTCCAAGTTATAGTCCTCACAGTCCAAGTCGCTATGCTGAAGCGATCAAACTGTTCAGCTTTTGACACTTTCATGACTATGGCTAGCAAATGCCCTCCTGCTGGTCTTCCCGAACTTCTTTCAAAACACACGATGCTCCAGATCCATTTACACAATCACTCGGATCCGTCAAATAATGGACTATCTTGGATCGTTCAAGTCTCGCGTACCCCGCAAGGAAGGATAACAACTTTGCCGAATGTCGGTGGAATGTCCGAGCTTGACAGCTTATTTTTGATCAAAACGCTATGGGAAAGCCGAAAGCAACTGTCGTATCTTGTATCTAAAGCTCCGATGCACGGCTGGGCGTTTCCACTGCGAATATTTGCAGAGCTTCTGTTGGAAAGCTTCAAGATTTCACGGTGAGTAAAACATATTGGTTCGTAGGTCTCTCCTTTTCAACGGTGACCTAGAAACGAGGCCACATGGGGCTACTTGGAAAACCTGTGCCACCGCTATGGGCTTGTCGCCAGTGAAGAGGACCTTCCGGTTATTGCAGAAACATGCATCATTGTTGGAAGTATTTGCACCGACGATCACATGCGCGAGATGTCAAACGGGATGAAAGATGAAGAGGATGCTCAGATTGTTGTGGAGTCGTACATTGCTCGAATGACGCTCCGCCCCGGCGTAGAACCACTTCCCATTGCATTCTGCGCGACACTTGTGGATTTTGTGTTCCGAGAGCAGGTCTGTTTTCTTGGGGGTATTCTGGTCCCACTGATTAAGGTTGGCTATGAAAGAATCTGGCAAGAGCTGGCGGATGAAAAGGTAGCTCGGGACGCGGATTGGGGAACGAACCTAGCTCGGTTTATTATCAATACCATGGGTTCCACCGAGTGAGTAACTATCTGAGCGACTCGCACACATTATGATAACGCAGTTTAGGCGTTTATTTGGCGCCGAGCATAGGTTTAGGCCGACAGAGATCGAGGCATTTGTGCCGCCACTACACGAGATTGATATTGTCGGATTTCTGGGACAAGCGCTCCTGTTACCCATGAATCTCCCGCCAGATTGTATGTACCCAAGGCCCAAGTAGTGACTTGAACTTCGCTCACGGTTTGCATAATAGCCCAAATTGACTTGTACTGGGCCATGTTGATCAAACGTGTTGTCAGTTTCGCACAGACGCTTTCGTACTCCAAGAGCTCAGCGTTATCTTCCAAGCTCTTTGCCGGCGAGTATGCGACCTGGCTCAATACGCTCAGCCACATTCGGCTCCAGGTACTCAGTAACCCGGACAAGGACGAGTCGCTGCGCGCGAACGCTCAAGGCGCCGAGTTAGCATGGGTGAACGTGGGCAAGATATTCGGGTTTTCCGACCAAGCACGAATGGGTAAGAGTCGGAAGGGTCTACCAGAGACTCAAGCTGGCGTAAGGTGCGCGAACCCAAGGTGTACGGGAGCAATCAATGGTATGTCTATGTGTGGAAGGTGCATAGAGGTAGGATATTGTAGTCGAGCATGTCAAACCACGTAAGTGTATCGGTCAGTCGTGCTAAGGTTATGCTGATGCATACAACTATTGGACAGGCATTGGAGCTTAGATACCGTAGATTCCCATCGACGGATATGCACGCGAGGCAAATGAAACAATACGATCACTGGTTGCGTAGTGAAAAACCAATAATAGCAGTACCGAAATACATGGAATTATCGAGTGTTTTGCTTTACCTTTTTGGGCATATCATGTATGCGATCTATTATTATCTTTCTTTGTTGCTTTTCAAATAATAACACCTGCTTCTGCAATTGGAACGAATGATCACGCATGTTAGTTAGGTCCAATTGTTCACGTAATCCTCATGCCTCGGAGCGCTCAAGGGCCACCTGTATGTAGAGCTACTATACTCTGTGTATGCGCTCGTATGGCGTCTGGTTCTATCTAGCACAAAGATCAACGCAACGAGCAATTTGGACAGTAATTTTCTGTAGTATTGGTGTACGCTACGTATAAAGTAATAGGAAAGCAACTCTAGTATGTGCGCTGCAGCGTCAGGCTGCATCGGTATAGGCTCTTAACCTTCTTATTTTCTCGACTCGCTCTAGCCCCCACTCAATATTGGTTTTGCTCACGTATTCGCGGCCTCTGCTTACGCTTTGCTCTCTTTGTCATAACTGTCCTTATCGCTCGCCCAATTTCAAACACTTTCTTTCTTTCTATCTCTCCCTTGCAGATGCTTCTCATTATTGCAGTATTACCGACTCACTTCATATGTTCTTTCCCACCAAGTCTCTCTATAGCCCTTACACATCCCTATCTCTAACGACTCGATTCACATCTCAGGCCCGGCTCTCCGGTCTTCCTAGTTCTTCGGGTCTCCCGATGTCGGCGAGAGATGTAGGACCCGCTCCTTCGTCCCCTTCCCACAAACTAATCAGTAGCCTTGACCATACAATCAATCCTTTGCCCGATTCACCTTAGCTTGTGGGTGATCGGTAGCTGCCTACCCGTCTAGGTTGATTATCAGTGCACCAACACGCGTGATCGGGGTTGTCGAGGGGGGAAAGCATTACCAAACTCATGTGAGCAAAGCGTTGGCTTGTGTTTTCTGAGTAGTAGACTTCAACATTCTAAGAGTCGAATGCATATTTGTGTGGAACAGTCTCGCCATTAATTGACCGTAGAATAGTGTGTATGCGAACTGATACGGTACCGCGTGTTTTAGTGCAACGCAGCTGCGCCTGACGGATAAGCGCCAGACATCGGGATTTGTTTGTTTCGAGAAACCCGGCAAGCTCCGGAGTAACGTCGGCCGCTCCTGAGTCACACTTAAACGAATAATAATACTAAGAATGTCTACACAATTCTTGTGGTCCTCCGAGTGCGTTCGCAAACAAACATCGGAGTGTATGCGCTACGTTAATCAGATACACGACCACGAGAATGCATGAACACTCTCCGTCGTCATACAGTGACTGGTCACATACCTACCCCTATTACGCAAACCTCATCCCCTACCTCTTCTGCATCCGGCTTGTGGTCCATGACGGATCGGCTTAGATAGGGGAAATGAGCTCCTATAAAGTCGCGCTCGCCCCGGCCCGTCCCCCAACTTAAACCACCACCGCACTGCGTCTTACTGCTCCGTCACCGCCGTTGAACTCTTATCGCTTTTACTATATCTCGCTCCATGATGTATCACCTCATCATTGCCCTTGTCCTGCTCGTCGTCACTGGTCTCCTGACCGTGACCGGCTACACCTCGTCTCTCCCCACTGGGGTCTATCCCCTGGCTTTTGTTCTCATCGCATGCTTGCATTGCTGCTTTGTCGAACATAAGTCCAGGATGTCCAAGTTCCACAACCGCTACAAGCGCGTCCCGTGAGTGGCCCCTGTTCATCACTTGTCGTCTGCGACGCTCACGCATGCGTCTACTAGCATGGTGAAGTCGACTCATGCCAAACCGGCATATCGCGACGACGTTGTCCCAGCTATATTCCTGGCTGGAGGCGACAAGTCGTCTGGTCCTCCGCCAGAGCCAGTTTTCGTCACGCGTTCAAAACCAAAGCCAAAGTCAAGTAAGCGTTGCAAGTATATAGACGGATTAGACGAGGTGCTGACACCGAACTGGCTACACAGAAGCACCAGCAAGCACTAGTCGCACCAGTGCGCTCTGGTCCCGTAACGGACGCTACTTCAGGCTCTTGTACGGCCCGACGTCTTTCGACGTCCTCGCCCTGATTTTCCTCCTCTACTCCGTCTACCGCGGCTCGTTGCTCGCGTTTCAGTCTGTGGTCCACGAGTTGACTGGACTCGGCTTGCTACTGCGCAGCGCTTGCACTCGCACAAACCTCATCTACTTGGCCATCATGGTCTCGCTTTTAGCTTATTCGCTCCGCAAGTACCTCTTGAAGCTCCCTATCATCAAGCACACCGGTATGTCGAATCCCGCATCTCGTTGACCTTAGGCGCTGACGGCAGGTTGATGCGTGTTTGGCAGCGTCGATCCCTTCGGCGCTTCGCAAGGTTCAGCCATCAAAGCTCGACGACTCGCCGGCGATTGACGACGCATTCCAGTCGCCGGCCACCGCTAGGCCTCAGCCTCAGCCCCATTCCGAGCCCAAGCCTGAACCTGCACGGCCAAACGTGAGCACCTCTTGTTTTGCAATGGCGGTCGTATAACTCACTGTGACTGACTCGCACGGCAGACACCCACCCCGAAGACCAGCCGCCCCGCCGTCTCGAGACGTAGCATCTTCCCGGACTTCTGCCCTCAGAAAAAGACACAGGCCGAGCTCAAAGCCGAAGTGGCTGCTTCGATCGCGAGAGCGTACGAGGCTTTGCGAGTCAAGAAGGAGGTAAGCGTTTCCGCTTCATATCCGCTCACTCAGATACTTAACAAGTCATGTATAGGGCGAGCCTGCCCGGCGTCGGTACTACGAGAGCCGCTATAACTCAGTCCGGGCGTCCCGAACTGGTCAAAAGTGTCAGCCTTCGCG